>JAKWJA010002354.1:0-46347 GCA_027704765.1 Solanum habrochaites | reverse complement strand
GAGGATATTGACCCTTGGCTATTTAATCTCATGCTCTAATATCAAGTCTTTCATGATCGGGAGTACCCCCAGTCGTAATCGGCGTCAGCGTCCTAGAAGAGGACTTAGACAAGCCCTTAGCATTTGTTATAGCATATCATTAGTTAAAAATTTCGGACTAAATACTTTTGCATATAGTAAGTGAAGTATACTGAAACTTCTCCTTTAGAAATATGATCAACGTTCATATGATAGTCTAAAAACTATCTCACATTATAAAAACCATCTAATGTTGGACCTAGCCAATACAATATCAACATGCCCGATCATGAGGACCTACCTATCAACACTTGGAGAAAGATTTCCAAGCTTCTTCAATCGACTTTCTTAATATTCAATGGCTAGACCCTACATTTGCATTTATATAAAGTATATGGGTTAGTACGCCAACATATATAATAAAGTAGTGTCTTGCACTAAACCGTTTAGGGACATTAATTAAAAAGGACCGTTTCTTAGAATGATGGCTACGTCATTTGAAAAACTTAATACCACACACAAGAGAGAATATAAAAACATAAGGTCACAAAAAACAAACATCAAGTCAGGATTATAACTCAAATAATAGCAATTCATAAAGCAATTAACATTGCATGTTCAAATAGTTCATATATAAGCATAAATAACAAACAGTTACCAATAATCTATCCAATCTTACAGTTGCAATGATCCTGTGGAAGCCCCATAACCTACAGTAAGTAAACAAGATAGAGCACACTAAGTAAAGAAATTTTCTTCTACAAAATTAATATATAATATTCATCATCACATATAGCAAAATAGACCAATAATTGTTCAATCACCACAGCCAAATTCATATTATGATAAACATTATACATTTCATGTTATTAACAGTAACGTCGATTGTGCAATGTCTAGTAGAGTTCACCGTACCCCTACTGATTATACTAAGTAGACAAAGAAGTCACCCCCAGACAATATCTATTTACTTAGTCTGAATTCTTACTTGATGGAAACACACCTTAACCGGACACAGACCCATGGTTAGCTAAAACATAGAATGTGGTGTCATGTAAACCCACACCAAAAGAAGATGATATACTTGACAAGGTAGAGCAAAAACATGAACATAGCATTCTAGGTGGATCCACTAGCTAGTATTTATATGGAGGCAACATATTTCATGAACTAGGAGATATATTAGAGACCAATAGTTCCACATGTCATCCTCTATGTCATGAGAGTCATTATAAAGCGACCTTGCAACTTGGGAAGGGACACCCCTCATATCTAGTTTAATTTGTGCTAAGATAAAGTCCCTTTTAGAAATTGTTCTTTACTGTTTATAATCATCAATTTATATAGGCCATAGGATATTAAATCACTTGTAAAAAACATGATTAAGTTCATGGAGTTTGAAGATGAGAATTTCCTTTCAGTCACAGACCCTTCAGTAGTGAGATTAACCTATCATAGTCATATATGTAAGGGAAACCAAGAGAAGCATTAACCTGCATTATCAGACCATACCATGATCTTAACATTTCAACAAACATATGCATAGACCATAATATATGCATATAAAAATCATTACTACTTCCACTTTCATAACAGCATTAATTATGGCCAAACATCACATAATAGAGAAAATCATGACTTACGGAAGATCAATACCAATTGCTTCCAAGAATCTTCATCAAAACTTACACTCAATTCATAAAATCATCCAATAATATAGTGAAAATACTCAATAATTAACAAAATCCCAACGACTCTAGTCATACTAGAACCAATTCATAGTTAGGGTTAAGGTGAAAGGTTTCATTTATGAATCGTTCAAGCCCTTAGTTCAATCCCAAAATTTAGATGAGATCTAAGTGAATGATATAACATTAATTTGGAATTCCATTATTTATGAAGAGGGCAATTGCTTCACCGAAACCAACAATACCATATCAATATTAAACAATACATTCCTAATTTGCCATAGAAAATAAATAACTTATCATTATTACTAATAAATTGAGAATTGAAGAAAACCAAACTTGTAGAATAAAAAACCCTAGGAATTTGAATTGTTTAGGAAATTGTCTTGTGAAAAGGACCTCTAGGTGGAAAGGAAATCCCAAGAGTGAAGAAAACACACCTTATTGAAAATGTTAATACACGAATTGAATGGAAAACATGGAGACTGTTCTTCTTCCCAAACTTTTTCTGTTCTTCAATATGGTTGAATTAAGAGGAGAGGTTGTGGAGAGGATGGGAGGGATTTGGTAATTCTGTTTTGAGTGCGTGTGAGTGGTTTAAAACTGAGGTAAAACCAATATAAACTCATCCCCTAAATTACCCAAAGAACCCTTACTTTATTGGGTCTTTTTGTGAAGCTAAATTGCCTTAAACAACGCGGACGAATCCGGAAAGTGATTTCGTGTTGCCGGGCTAATTTCAATTCTTCTTTTTAAAATCAAGGAATTGTCTGCGTCGCTAGGAAAAATTTACCCAGCTAGTGCTGGCAGCACGATGCACAATGGATTCCTTTATTTTCTTGCTCGCAATGTTGGGTCCCTCCTCAACGACCCTTTGGGAGGTCCTGGGAGGCGTTACTGGATTTTTTAAGTCGTACATATTTAAAGTTCTTGTTAAATGTTTTGGACTTGTTTGACACTCCCGAACTTCACCAGAATAGGATATCTATTAGTTCGATTTAGCTAGTTTTCACATGTCAAGGTCTGGAAACATAATTCTAACCATTATTTAATAGGCGAAGCTCTATTATAGGAATGAACCTTTCCGGAGTACATTACTCAAGCATGGAGGAGGAAAAACGAGATGAAATCGCCCTAGGGTCATTCTTTAGCTCTAAAAGTCAAATAGTGAAATTAAGGTCGTTTAGGGTTTTATTAACCATTCAATTCGCACCTGCCGTGCTACAACGACACTCATACAAATGTAATGGTGGCACTACAATGGCTTATCATCCCGATACAATAAAATTTTTGTAATAAAACACTCCCCTCTCTAAATTACGATTTTAACTCTCGTTCGTCTGACTAGAGGGATCACCATACCATCGCAGCGGGAATATATACAGCTTAGCGGCAAAACATTAAACAGTTGCCTCTCGGAAACAAATTTCAATTCCCGTTTTACAACACACCACCATATTCCACTATGCAAGAAAATACTCTTCTACACTAAGATCCATTTCGGGAGCTCTACTCATCCAAATTTATTCGTTAAAAATTGTAGGGTTCATTAACGAGGTAAAGACACACCTATAAATTAAAAAATAGATAAATCCACCCCCCCCTATATTTCACATTATTACTACAACACAACTTACTATGAGTTACCTCAAAGCAGGACAAGGTTGGGAAAAACATTAAATACTACAAACTCTTTTCTGACCCGAATTTTTGTTTCCTCCCTGTGAAATTTCTATAACGACGAAATCCGGTCATATAGATTATCAAAAATATATGAATTACAAAAATTATAGCGTGCTCAAGCATAGATTACATAATTTAGCGTATTCAATTAGCCAAAAAGGAAATTCAAGTCTCAAACAAAGAATTGAAATGAAAAATATTCCTAAAAAACACCATCTGTTTATGAAGTCTATAATAAACTATGTGATATGTCTGTTTGTATAAGACCACAACATATTAGAAAAAAATAAAAAATAGAAGTAAGTGAAAATCTGCGGAGCCATTGAAGGCTCACCAAAGCAATACTGGACCTGCAAGTGGTAGTGATCAGTGGCACCTGATTTATGACCCTTAAAATTTTATATCTGAGGTTAGAAAATGAGTGTGGACACATGGTGTTAAGAAATGGAATGTAAGAGCATTAAAAAGGAGGAAATCTAAAGAACATACATAACATGAAAACACATAAAAAAAGGAAATTACTAACATCATTAAAATCGATCAAGGATAATAACAAAGATCCGTCCAAACTCAGAAATACTCAATTCAGATAATATAAAAAGAAACAATAAAAATGTATTATAAAAAATCTTTTGAAACAATAGATTATAATTCAATATATTTAAAAATACAATATTTACTCTTTACTCTTATTTGAGAGATTCTCTAACCGACAACCATCGCTATGTGATGATCCAAAGTATATCCCAGCTTCAAGGAATTGTCTGTTATACTTTGGGAGTATAACAAATCTCAAAACTAAGTGATCCACTACGAGATGCGTAAAAAGCAATAATAAAATAATATAAAAAGTATGACCTTTGTACCCATATCGACATACATGATTTATGATGACTTTAAGGTGTGTGAACTCGTCACTGTATCGGTGCTCAATATTTCAAGAAAGAGTTCATGTTCATATTTAAAAACAAAAATTCCTCTAACTAAAACTTGACATTATTGATTCAAATGGTGCCGTAAAGAGAGAGTGCTAAAAAACCTCCTCATTAAACTCATTTGGGATCAACGTTTCCTATCATTTTAATGTAAACTATTTACTCTTGAGAATTGCTTCGTTTCATAAAATATTGGAAAAATGGAAACTCTACTCTACCTCCTCCTCATAGTAAAGTTTAAAACAATTTTTAAAAGTTTGTAAAAAACTTCTCAAAATTAAATGTGGATTCAAGAGTTATGATTCATGATATATAAGATCTCTCGATGATTATTGAAGATTTAACAGAACAATTGGGGAGCGGAAGGGAAAGTTTGTTAATTCTAATTTGCACTCTAGCGACGGCCACCCATTCCTCCACTTACTAGGTCTAGTTTATGGCACACTGGCAAGCACATTGGGCCAGCCCTCTTGGCGCAATTTAGGTGGGTGACCTTGCCCAGGCCAACGCCCAGATAAACATCTCGACAACACATTTTGTTTTCAATTTTTGGACTAATTCACCTAGAATAGAATGATTTCTCTGAAATACTCTTAGATTCGAATACCCAAGATAAGTAAATGAAAATCTGCTCAAGAACAACTCTCACACTCTTAAAATTCATTCCAAGAACTTATTACACCCCAATATTAAATATTTAAGAACGAAACTTCAAGAAAACCCATCAAGAATTTCAATACATTCACTTTCATGGACGAAATTAAATCAAGAAAATCATGATTGGTGTGAGCATGAACGAACCCATCACTATGAAATCATACACACCTCAAAAGATTAAAATTATTGGCGAAATTAATCGAAATCGCAAGAAGTCTTGACATTGAAGCTTTTCTCCTTTTACTCCGCTTAAACTTTGCTTGACAACTTTCCAAATGCGTGAACTTTAGTGGAAAATGATTTTAATAAATTTTACGCTATCTTTTTGTGGGGAAAACGTGTGAACCTTTATGTGGGTAAGGAAATGATGAAATACCATTATTTGCATGACTATTCTTAAAATTGGACAGACCAATTCAAACTGAATATATTCCTCTTCCAACTCAAGATTACAAATTGGTGGTGTGCAAAGGAGGACTAAGAGGATCTTTCATTTGATTCTTATGGGCCACATAAGACGGACCAGGCACGTACATAAAATTCGTGGTCATTTGAAGTTGTCACAAAAAACAAAATTGAAGGACTAACTGGCACAAAATATCAAAAGGCAGTTGAATACTTCTTTCCATAAGTACCATTTCTAAGGACTGATGGTGTTAACACTTTCTTACCCAATTCTTTTATCCCAGGGGCCCCCCACCCCACAACCAACCACCCCACCACCCACCACATCCACAATCTTTTTTTTATCAACCCAATTGTTGTTCTTCATCAATTCAAATATGTTGACACCACAATTTAGTATTGATATTTATAAAATTAATAATTTAGTATTTTATTTTTCAAATAGTTCAAAATATATGATGTGTAATTTTAACGTAATTTCATGATAATTATCTCTATTCTCATAGTATTAGGATTTGTATCGATTTAATTCTTTTTATATTATTTCTATAATAGAAAAGAAGTTCAAAATTTGTTCATTTATATAAAATAAGTATTTCTGTAAATTGCAGTAGTTTTTACAATTGTCATTGGTTCTGGTCATTAAATTTTTTTGTCTCTATTACAATTGGTTAGTATTTACTTTATATATTATGGCCAGTCCAATAATTCATATAATATATTTTATTAATCGGTTGGTTTTGTAATGAGTTTAATGATAGTGGTAGTGTACAAGTATATTCAGAGGGGAGCCATGATTTTGAAATGAAGGGGTTTCCAAGATATGTAGAAAATGACACATGAGAGTCGCCAAACGTGGTGGAATCTACTGGTATCTAAATATAAAAATTATTTTTAACATGTATAAACAATAATTATAATTTTCAGTAGAAAGGGAGTATAACAAAGATAGCTCACGCCCCTATGTACACTTGGTAATTTTCATCTCCTTAAATATATAATAGTTGCCTCATTAGATTTAAAGGTTGGGGGATAAAACATTAAGGGTATTTTTTACAATTTTAGTGTTTAAAGAGATCCGTTTGTTGTTTATTATTTTCCAGTGATTAATCACTTGAATTTACGGCGAGAGTCAGATCACCCAAAACCCCTGTGTTTTTTCTTATTTCCGGTGTGATGTTTGTGTGAAATGGTCAGCGGAAAACCCATTCTCGAAACAAACCAACCAAGCATCTTCAGTGACCACCCTCCTTCCCTATTTCTTCTCAGTCCAACAATGGCGGAAACAACTCCAAAATAGCACATTTTCATGCAGCTCAGGCGAGCAGGCAAACCAATTCCCATCCACCAGAACCAGATCTCATTGTCCATTTTCTCCTTCTCCTCGTCTTCCTTGGCTTGCCCAAGACATGGGAGCAAACTAGCCACCACCAAGCTCGAAAATTGTTTCCCTCTTCTCCATTTTTCCAGCGAAACTTCACTGGAAAACAACCAAAACCATTCCAATTTCTCACTCACAATCAAACCTGACTCATAACCATACCCAAACCCCCATTAATTTTCTAATTATTCTTGCGAGGAACGCAAAGCTCCGATGAACCAAAATCCTTCCCCTTTTTACCCTGTCGGTTTTCTATTTGTTTTGTAGGTTATTGGTGAGCTTCACACAGGTGAACAAAAGCCCATCTCCATTCCCCATTTTTTCCAATCAAACAACTCCACAGCAAGCTCCAAGAGATCGAGAGTGCAAACCACCGGCTCACCGTTCATATTTCTTCTTCTCCGGCAAAACATCACCATTTGTAACCATTTAACCCTTTTATTTTGATTATTAAATTAAGTATTGTCTAATAATGTTATTACTTTGCTTAGTTCTTAGTATTATTAGTATTAGTATTATTTTATTATTATTAGATTATTATTAGTATATTAATAATATAAGTCCTTTAATTTCTAACAGTAACTGCCTTTGGAGTGTAGATATATGTATGTTTTGTTACTGGGTTTAAATATTGTTTTAGATCGTTATTGATTAGGTCGATGTAGGCCACTTGTAGTTTTGACTGTTATCATGTTATGTATTTCTCTGTTTATATCCATTTTCTCTCTTAATCGTTTAATGACGTATCTTAATTGTTTCATAATCAATTGTTCTTGATTTATTCAAGTGGATGCAGTACAGTTAAAAATACTTTAAATAAGTCTAGCTAAGGTCAACGAGCCAGATATCAGGGTAAGGGTTCAATTACCTCGAGGGAAAGGGTTAGGCCATCCCTGAGGTCCATATAAATGTGGGCCCGGCCATATCTCAGCAATCTTTGTGGGGTACAGTAGCAAAATAAGGTCCCTTCATTTATTAGTTTATTTAAGTAGCATGCTGCTAGGTGATGACATATATTAATCAATTACAATTAATTTATTATTTTTTCATTTAATTTAAAAATGCAAGTCTAGGCGATACAATAAAAATAGATATACTAAACAATTAATAAAGAGAAAGTGAGAGGTAGAAAAAAGAACAAATAACACTGCCAGCACAACTATTTTTTTAACTACTCCCACAAACACACACATAATTATTAAACCAAGTAAAAGGGTAAAATGGGAGGGGAAAGACTCAAAAGAGACTTTGGATCACCCTCGACTGTATCTTTTATTTCCGATAGGCGTCGTATAGGGACAGACAAAACCAAAGTTTTTCTTTCAAGCCTGAGTCGATGTCATCACTCCGTAGGGTAAACTCCCCCTAACCAACCATGCGCAGCCCCGACACGCATTTCCATCACCAAAAGTGCCCTATCGTCCCAACGTTATTGTCCACAGAGGCCATTAGAGTCTTAAAGGGTAGCTTAGACAAAAAGAATATTCAGACCCGTCCTAGAAACCAAGTCAAACAACAAGTATAACAACACAGTCAAGTTAGCACCGGTAGGTTTCAATTTGGCCTCTAACATTTAAATAGACATGCTTACAACAACACATAATTGCCGAAGATTTTCATGTAAGTGTGTGAGCAAACAATAGACGATACAAAAAAAAGATTACATTAGAAGGGTTAAAATATGACCTGGATAGGATTTTTAGTGTAACTGTAAAGGCGAAACAAATAGTGACATGATAGATTTTATTTATCTTGCAAGTAGCAATGGATATGATACACATGACATATATTAACAATAGTAGTCTGAATTAAGATTATGATGGAAAAATATTTTCATAAACAAGAGATTAAATTTTTTAAGACAGAAAATTAGTGTAAGGACACCATATTAGTTATTAAGGCACTGAAAATTATTTTCTAAAGAACAGCAAATAAGTTGATATTTTAAATACAACAAATATTTAGATAGTGAAATAATTTTATATTGGTGCAGAAAAATTGCTTTTCGAATATTGATAAATTTATAGATTTGGCTTATTCATAGTAATAAAAATAAAATAGGCAGAACTAATTCTCAATGAAAAAAGCAAAAATTAATTAATAGAAATTTTGAGATGCCACAAAGAGAGTTAAATATGACGCAGAAAATATTAACTATTATTTTGGCAGATTTTTATAGGCAAATAGTATGACAAGTTTTTTTAGGAAGAAAAATAAAAATAATTATCTAGTGAAGAAAATGCTTCTTTTACATAGAGTATGAAATATAATGACCGATTAACATGCCTAAAAATCATTTCACGAGAACTGTAAATCAGGTGAATTAACAAAGATTTTCTAACCCTCCAAACGATATATAAACTATTCTTTAGTCCTAGGCATGTTTCTATGTTAGATGACATGCTGAAAAATAATTGACATACAAAGAGTTATTACATCGAACCAATTAACTACAAAAAAATATTTATGAATTTTAACTGCAAAAAGTATTAGAATCTAATTATTTTCAAAATCATTATAGAACTTGTAAGTTGCTACTTACACAACATTAGGCCTGTAGAACCTGTCTAAATTCATAATACCTATAAACATGATTGCTAGGTGAACAGTGGAGCTAGTAAGTTCTAATGAACCAATTATTGACATCGATACTTTTTACAAGGTTAGTTTTCTCTTGTTAAGTTCATGGAGCCTGATAAAGAAAATTATTAAAGATAAAGCTAAGATCTAGGTTACAACTGTATGTTATGTTAACCAAAAAGCTTCCATTGGTTCAAAAACTAATTAAACAAGAGCAGGAAACAATATTGATTTGTAAATAGCTATTTGCCGGAGAGTTC
The DNA here is from genome assembly GCA_027704765.1 of Solanum habrochaites. Classification (NCBI taxonomy): domain Eukaryota; kingdom Viridiplantae; phylum Streptophyta; class Magnoliopsida; order Solanales; family Solanaceae; genus Solanum; species Solanum habrochaites. Next base: position 36,740 of record JAKWJA010002354.1, on the reverse strand, counting down.
CAATATGTTAGCCCTATTCTAATGACATTATTAAATAGCGAAAAGTTTATATCAATCACATAGTAAAAAAAACATAATAAGCAAATGGAAAACAATAGAATGTATATGTATCCCCCTCCCCTTATAACCAATCCCCAAATTTATATCATCATATGCAGCAGCTTCAATGTTCATACGAATATTACAAAAAAGTAAATAGTAAATAATAAAAATATTCAAAATATGAATAGAGACAAATGATCCCCTTTTTTAACTTGAACTTCAAGTTTGAAACCTATCAAAGCAACCCCCCATAACTATCACAAGTAATAAACTTTAATTGAGAACAAGATGAAGACACATATGCAATTGATTTAACAAAGTATACATAACAAAAGGCAATAGAACAAGGAGCTTACAACAAATTTACGAATAGAAAAAATATATATAAGGTCAATTGCTAAATACGAAGAATAACGGTTAAGCAGATTAGGAAGGTCAATGAAATAAGTTGAACCAACATTTACTCGAACAAAAAACAAAGTAGCACTTGAACGTTACCGATAACTATTTTTTTTTTTTTTTTTCGTTCAAGAGTAGCATGAGAGCAATGAGAGAGTTAAGAAGTTAGTTCATGTGTTGAGAGAGAATGAATGAGTTGATGAGAGAACTTGTAATGTGAGAGATGTAAGTGTGGTTAAAAGAATGCCAAAGGTGGTCTTTTCTACAGTAGAAGGGAGGGGGGGGGAGGCACAAAATAACGTAAATCAAATATTTGTTAAGGACAAATTAATATTCTATTTCCCGTATTATAAAGAGGACGAATCAGAAAGGTTTTACAATATTTCATTATCAAAATATAAACAAGTTAAGAATATATTAAGGAGGTAATATTTTTGTTTCCTTAATAAAGAAGCATTACAAATAGGAAAAATATTTTACATTTATTGTAAGTTCAATCAAATATAGCATTTTCCTTAAATATAACAAGTAAGAATATCAACCTGCATGAAGCAAATTATGAATCAATTTAACAATATCCACTTATAATGCGGAAAAACATGTCTACAAGAGACACACAAAATGTCGTTCAAAATTAGCCACAATACCATAAAATCACTAGTATTATCAACCAATATTATGCAATTAAGCCAAACAAGAAACTTTTATTTGTTACCATAGATAAATGATTGGATTTAAATAGTAGCAAGATCACTAAACATAAGGAGACAGCTAATGGATTGCTCATACATAACAAGGATAGCCTATAGCTAGCAAATAATCCATTTATGTATTTTTTGCCAAACCAGTTCGATACAGGAATGCAAACGAGTGTATAATATTCAGATCATATTATGACAAACTAGAATCAGAAAGAAATCATACCACATTCTTTCGGAAAAACAAAAAATCATCAAGAAATAATACTAGATCAGCAGAACCAACACAATCAGTTGCAATTTGCCTAACACTTTATAACAAAATGTCATAAAAGTATAATGAACATATTAAAATTATGACAAGAATATATATAAAAAGATGAAAAATTGAGTAGTATAGCAATGAAGGATATACCCGCCTACAGATATGTGAGACTTCGTCTGCCAAATGACCCCACACATTGAAAATACACCCAGTAGTTTATTTGTCGTCCTTGTTTGAGCTCGCCGATTGACCTGCCCTCGTTAGAGAGCTGTTGATGGTCTCGCTCTCTAGTTGTTGGCTGTGCTAGTGGCCTGAGATTCTGCAAAAGAGAAAGAAAAGAAAAGGGAAGGAGGAAGGGGAACAGAAAGGGGGGGAAACAGCAGGTCGACAAAAGGAGAGGGGAGAAGAAGCCCAGGAGAGGAAGAGAAGAGGCGTGGCGGAGAGAGATGCCTTCACCTCTTGTCGAAAAATATAGGGACGACAGGTAAAGACGAAAGCGGAGAAGAAGAATGACAGTTGGACGGAGAGAGGCGAGAGCTATGGAGATGAGGACGATTGGGAAGAAGGGGGAGAGAAAGAGGGAGAAAAGAGGCTGACGGGCTCGGGAGTGGTACTGGCTTGCGTGCAATGCTGCTAGCAGGTGGTGGGGGGGGGTTGCAGGCTGGTGCTGGCGCTATGTAGGCTTCAGGCAGCTACTGGTGGCTGGGATTGTGTCGGCTCTGATGGCGCGAGGACGAGAGAGGGGCCAGGAGAATGGCTAGTTCTTGAAAAACGAGAGGGCGGAGGAGAACGGAGAGCACGGAGAGAAGAGGCGAACGAGAGATACAGCAAAGGACAGGGAGAAGAAGGAGGAAGGCGGGGGACACACTGCCGAGAAGGGAGATAGAAGGGAGGCCCAGATGAGAGGATGCAGGAGGAGAAGCTGACGCGCGAAGAGGGGGGTGGAGAAGCGGAGAAGAGAGGGAGTGTCGATTGGGGAGAGAAGGCAAGAGAGGAAAGTGGAGTGTCGCGCCTCATGATGGTGGCGTACTTCGCCGGAGAGCACACAGAGAGAGGGAGGGACGGCCCAACTCTCGTTCTGTGGAGAAGAGAGGGAGAGGAAGGGAATAGATTTTAGGTTTAGTTAATTTGATAGATTAAGAAGGATTTGCTCTCAACCGTTAGATAGATAGAGATGGAGGGCTAGGATTAGATCTAGGATTTATTTAAGAGGGACGGTGAGATTAATAGATGAGTCTTAAAATCAAATTGGATTGAATAAGTAATGGCTAAAATTGCAATGAAAATATTGTGAATTGAAATGAAAGAGAGGCCTAGAATTGAAATAAAATTTGATTGGAATGCAGCCTAGAATTGAAAGAAATTATAATAGAATAGGCCTAGAATCTAAATAAAGAAAAAGTGTAGCGAATTAATATGTAATAAAATCTACATATATTAAATATTTTTTGTATTAATTGAAATTATTTAAATTTTAAAAACATTTTAAATTCATAATAATTTTAAAAATTTTAGTAATATTTACAGACATTGCTATAAAGTAAGACATACGTAAATATATCATTTTTTCAAGAAAAATCGATCAAAATTCAAAACTTTGAGTGAATATTAAATACCGTATCTTATCGATTATAATCCTAAAAAATTGCGTGAAGCGCGGTCAAAATGAGGTTCAACAGCTTGCCCCTTGATTGTATTGGAATGAGAAGAACATGTCAAGGCAACCAACTTTGATCGATCATCATCTTTCTTAGCTAGCTACTTTTGTTCGACCGACGAGAGAGGTCAGTTGCGATCAATTTGAACACGATATAGAGTTGAAAAAATAGGTACGACCGAGACTTTGGTATTAAGTCGCTCCATCTCTCTGGTTATACGAGAATAAGTCGCAGTGCTAGTTCTAGATCAAGAGCAAATGAAAATTTTAAATGAAAGAGCGCCTAAGGTATTCCAGAGGGCCGAGATACTGCTTCGAATTTGAAAGAGTAGAGTAGTGAGAAGAGAGAAATTGAAGAGGCTAAGAGAGCCATGAAAATAAGCGAGAAGATCATGATTAGGGTGAGATTATCAACTTTTTTGTTTTTTGAGCAGGTTCATTGAGTATGAGTAGCAAAGAATGTATCTATAGGCGTCATTGTTGTGAATAGATGATAACATGATAATTGATTCAAGGGCCAATCAATCATACTGCCCACATTCTAGATTCAAAATGTTGCCTTAAAATAGAGAAAGTATGACCAACTAATGATAAAGTATAAGCATCTAAATAAATGCAAAGCGGTGATAAGAAGCGTATCTTCTTTGAGATGCCCTGTTCGACTTTGATTATTTGTTGAAGACTATGCCAAACCCATCTACGAAGGGTTAAAGTCAAGCTCCAATAGATCTTATTGTATAAAGATATAATAATATTAGGAAAATGTCTGGTTGTAAGTAGAGTCTAAACGTCATTTTAAGGCAGATGAGCCTTAGCGTCATTTTAAGGCGGACGGCCTAAATATCTTACAAAAGCGGACGAACATAAATGTCCTATAAGGCGGACAAGCCTAAATGTCCTTTTAAGGTGGATGGCCTAAATGTCCTTTAAGATGGACAAACCTAAATGTCATTTTAAGGCGGACGAGCCTAAATATCCTATTGTAAAGCGGACGAGCCTAGATGTCGTTTTGTAAGGCGGACGAGCATAAATATCACATTGTAAGGCGGACGAGCCTAGATGTCGCATTGTAAGGAGGACGTTCCTAGATGTCGCATTGTAAGGAGGACGAGCCTACATGTCGTATTGTAAGGCGGACGAGCCTAAATATCGCATTGTAAGGCAGAAGATCCTAAATGTCACATTGTAAGGCGGACGAGCCTAGATGAAGAGACAGTTAGTCACAGTGGCGAGTTGAATCCGGTGATATCTTTATGGTAGTCTGAACGGTAGCTGAGTAGCGAAACGATAATGTGAGTAGCACTAGAGGCAATTAGTCCGGAATGAACAATCGTTTTAGAATGTGTCTTTGTTTGTAGTTTGCACAGTTGTAACTTATAATATGACTTAAGAAGAGTAATTAAAGTAGAGATATCAAAATAAGAGGTAATGAAAATATGATGATATTCCCATGTTTACCCATGCAATGTTTGCCTTAGACCATGCAAAAAGGACGTCTCACGGCTATGATGTATAGCGCATGATACGAACTAAATGTATCCTCAAGGTATGAACAAATGTTATATGCAGGTCATGAAATGACGCATTTAGACTATGACACCTTCAGATCCCCAACGGGGGAATTTGAGACAGAAATTAAACTTCTTTGGACCATGAAATGAGTCCGTAGGCCATGAAAGAATGTAGCTTATAACTAGGACGCCCTTCAGAACATGTAGCATAAAATAAGCTCCTCAGTCCATGACAATGAAGTCGCAGGCCATAAAAAAATTCTTCGGCCTTTGGGGGATGACGCCTTTGGTGAATGATAAAGTAATGAGTAAAAGGCGGCGTAATTGTTTTGGGCAATATTTGTGATGCTTGTGACTTTATGTGATTGGGCACATGCAAACTTCGAGACCACATACAATATTAGGCTATGGCAAAACTTAGGCCACAATGCAATGATGCATTTATTCGACGGCCACAGGCAGTATCGGCACATGCAATGATGAGTTTCTTCGGCGGCGCATGCAATAGTGCGAGACATGCAATGATGCATTTCTTAGCGGCGATATGCATATCGCAGCAAATGCAATGCTAAATTCTTCCACGCCAACATGCATTATCGGCACAATACCATGTCATTTCCTTAGAGGCCACATGCAGTATCCGGGCACATGCAATGATGCATTTGTATCACGCGGCACATGCAGTATCGAGCCACAAGCAATGATGCACTTTCTTAAAGCATAAAGTATCATGCAATCATGCTCTTCAAGAATAGTGCAATTTTATAATCTGAAAGGAGCGAGGGTATGTAGTAGCTTGGACTCCGACCTTGTTGGAAGAGGTCGAGTGTTTCATTTTCTGGGCCTCAAAAATGTTATGTTGATGATTGCAAGTATGCCTTTGTATATGTAACCTATACTTTTCAATATTCAAATAAAAATAGTTAGTTTAAAGGGGTGGAGGTGTCTGTATCATGGATTTAACGCAGACGTACCTCCATTGGTGTCTGATGGCTAATCGTCAGAGTGTTGTCAAAAATTAGTGAGTCCCCTCTAATTTCGCCCAGTGTAGACTTCCTGTTATTCCTATTTGTGTAGTTGTAGCTCAGACACATCGATTTTCGAGATTTTCTTAAAAATTACGTCTGATTTTCAGCAATTTTGAGATTCTCTCAAATAGTTTGCCCCAGTTATGATGAAGAATGTTTTTGACTGGAATTTTTGAGTTATTCAAAAATTCTATGCCCCGTATGACGAGATGTGTACAAGGAGGAATCTTAATAGGAATTTTGAGATCCTCTCAAAAATTCTCCCCAATTGTCAATAGATGGCGCGAAATGAAGTTTTTATATGGTAAAACCGAACCCATATGAGCCGCTACGTATCCCCTCTTAAACGGGAATAAGTGCTGACGAGTGATCCAAATTACAAAAGAGCATGAGCGAGATAATGAGAACATCTTGAGCAGCCACTGAATTGTAGATTTTCGACCAACTTTATTTCCCATATGTTATTATGGGTGTTTGAATGTGGAAACATGAACTTAAAGAGCCAAGCCTTCATTGAGAAACCTGACCAAGTAGATGTGATGAGTTCAATCTGAACTTCCTATGTTGCACAAAGAGACAAAAGACTCCTCAACATGTATGGCCTTAGTATCAATCAGTATGTTGAATCTTGTACTTTCAATCATGACATCCTTCTATTGTATGTCCTTCCATTCCTGAATGCAATAAGCAAAAATCTGGAGGGTTCAATCCACGATGTACGCTTAGTCTCAACATGATAGGATCTATGTGACGAAACGATCTCAACATTTCATAAAGTTGGCTTATAGGCTCAATCAGAGAGTATAAGTTTTGTCAAATCTCTCCTCACCTTGAAGAGGTTTTCGAGGATTGACGATCGAGTGACTTTGGCATTGTGGCAAGGATATATTGGTTGTCGATATTGTGTAGGAGGCATTGGACATATAATTAATTGCAGGTATGGAAGTGGACAATGAGAGGCCGCATGATTCCAGGGAACTCTATGCAGAGGCGGGATGTTTCGTATAGGAAGCTTCCATTAGTGAGATGATGCCGGCGAGCGTTGTAAAGTAAAGGTGTGATCTTTAGCCGAGCATATGCATGATGGCGCGAGGATATGGGGATTGAAAGTAGATGTTCTTCTGGAGGTATTTGAATGAAGCTCGGTTGGACTTTGAGACGTAGAGCTAATCTGCACGAGGAGGATATTTTGCGAGAGCTGACTTGACTGCGAAAGAGTGACCTATCCATAGTTTGTCTCCAAAGTTGATTGACGAAGAGTAAACTTTTCTCACTCGACGCTTGTCCAACAACTATTCTTCACTCTTTATTTTCTAGCTCAAGGTTTGAACCAACTTGTCTGAAAGACGCTCTTTTCAATAGTTTTGCACATAAATCGTCATAGTCGCTTCTCACTTCTTCTTTGCAAATTATCCGATTAGGGAGAGAAGAAAAGGAACCTTTGATCGCGTGTGCATAAAACGCATGTACATGGTATGTTCGATATAGAAAGAATGTAGAGCTAATTGCGAAAGGGCCTAGAAAATAAAAAACGCAAAATAAAGATCACGTTAGAACATTGCCATAAATTGGGAATACAAACACGCCTTATTTTAATGATAAAACGGCAGACCCTAGATGCCAAAGGAGACCTGTTGAGCCCGGGTAGACCCTAAGCGACACATAAGTATGATCGCACAATAATAATTCAACCTTATTATGCCAAACTTTGGGATTTTAAAGATTAGAGGAAACCAATTGAAAACTTTCATTTATTATTAAAATTCACACCATACATCATGTGTTAAAACAAACAACTTGAATTAAACTAAAGGAAAAGGATGAAACTTTAGAATAGGAGAATGATCATCTAATTCACTAAATCTTAGAGGTATCGACCCCAAGAGCTTGGGTGCCAATTGACCTCTTGTGATGCGGAGGACTTCTTGTCCTCATGGTCAACACACTCCGTGCACCCATTTTTTCCCTTTCACGGCAAGCCCATGGGGCCTATACTTCTCCACTTGATGTGTGGGACTTCCATTCTATCAAGATACAATGCGATATTTATGAAGCTGCATAACTCCGATCGTGCCCCCCAATAGGAATGGTCAACACCCGCTGGCCCATCGTCGAAGTATTGTGTGAAATTGGGATGTATGATCAAAATCTCATACTTAATGACTCATGTCAGATCAGACGTAGCGTATGATTTGAGTTTGCACCCAAATGCCGAAGTACTCGAAGAGCCGCATAAGGTTGGACACCCTTGACATCCAAACAAGTTCGATGAAATATAGGTCGTCACCCTATTACCATGACATTAGGCGTGGACCAACCAATGAAGCGAGGGGGGCGGAGGGGGGGGGGTGGGGGGGGATTCCGGGGGGGTGGTTTTTTTTTTTCTTTGTCTTTTTTTTGGGGGGGGGGGGTCGGGGGGAGGGGGGGGGGGGGGGGGGGGGGGGATTCCTATGAAATTGTGAGCTCTCAAGCTCAGTCACGAATATACTGCAGCAGCACAATACTACAGCGTGCTTTGCCCCCCCGCGAAACTGCCAACCTTCTTGGATGTCATCATACTAGCTTGTCTTGACAGATAGGTATCTACCACGTAGATGCTTATGAAGTGATCGATAGCCCATAGTTGCAAGTAGAAGGGTTGCACCCTCGAAGAACAACATGTTAACTACCATAACACATGCTGACAGACTCCTCATTATCTCCGCCCAGGGTCATGGGGCATATGCTGTTTCTAGGATCACCCCCTCTTGAGTGAGGTCTCAAAACCACGTACCTTAGACAGGTATCTGATTATTCCTTGATGTCGGACAAAAACAAAGATCCCATAAGACGAGTCAAAGGCATCCAGATAATCACTTTTCCCATTCTCAACGCGTAGCACTCCAGTCATAGTCATAAATGTAAGTATCCATCATCTTGGCCGAATCGTGAAGCCTATAAAAGTTAAATGCAGTCCACCCAAGGTACTAGAGAAGTCCAGTTGAATTAGACTATCCCTATCTTTTAGAATTTCCTTATGATCGGCCTTATATAGGTACAATCATTTGACACTCATGGTATGGAAGGTCGATAAAACAACTAATTTCTTCAATCGTTGGTGTCAAGTTGCAATCTGTAAACTTGAACACCATCCTCACTAGGTCCCAAAGCTGTAGTAGCGCCCTAGTTAGGTGAAAGTTTGGTATGACAAAAATAAGAAATGTGAGGCCACCCAACAATTGATGAATCTCCCTTTCCCTATATCTCTTTATATCCATCCAGGTCTTAAGTATCTGACTCACCTCTATCACTATTTGAGGGTTTCGGGGTTCATACTCATCAAGATTCTGCAGATAAAACAATAAACAACTTCTAAACTCCATTTTTGCAAAATTGGCTTTATTTAATTAATATGATCACGTTGACACATAAGTATGCAATTTGTCTATGGGTGTTGGGGACCTTTAGACGAGATGGTGGCTACTAATTATGTGGATTGACACTAAGGGTCTAACCACCTAGGGCTTATGCAGCATGTATGACTTAACCAAGACTTCTAAGAGTTGGCTTGACACGAACTTGAAAGGCATTCTATGCGAGAGGCTCATGGTTTCGCGGTAGTAAAACTATCCGTTACGTCGAAGCATATGTCAAATCTCTATAATGAGTATTTGAATAGAATTGGAGTAGTTGCGAGAGGTGTAAAGGCACAACATCACGAGAACAAAATAAAAAAAAAGGAAGAGGGTCCCATTTGGGGGAAGTATGAGCGGAATGCCAATTATCAAAGAAATAAACACTTAGCATTTAAATTGGAAAGCGGTAACATATAGGTAGTATATAAAACAGTAAATAAATAAATCAGCTAAATAAATAAAGGAAATTAAACATATAAAGGTGTTAAAAAAATTACGCAAATAAGGAAAGAGTGTATGGGATTTAATCTATAAGTAAACAAATAAGGGAAATGGGAGAATCTGAAACATGGTAATAAACAAATAAGGAAAGGGGAAAGGGGTGGAACATTGAAAGAACGCAGCGAATACAGTAACAAAATGATAACTAAACATGATAAACACCTAACAAATAATGAAATAATAAAAATGAAGTACACCCCACATAAATAAGCATTAAACATGTAATGGTAAGAACCTGATATCCCCAACAGAGTCGTCATTCTGTCGCGTCTCATTTTTTGCAAGAACGGGTTTAATGAATGACCTAGAAACTTCGGGCACCATTTTTCGAACAAAAAGGGTTTAATGCACGACCTAACAACTCTTTTGGGATTTTGAGTTTGGAGTCGCCACCTAACGAATTAAGGCGTGTTAGGGCTCTTATCTAACCTAACTAAGTCTAGCTAAGGTCAACGAGCCAGAGATCGGAGTAAGGGTTCAAAGTACCTCGAGGGAAGGTGTTAGGAATCCCTCGAGGTCCAAAAATGTGGGAACCGACCGTATCTCATGCAATCTTTGTGGGGGTTACAAGTAGCAAATAAGGTCACTTCATTTATTAGTTTATTTAAGTAGCTGCTGCTCGTGATGAAATTAATATTAAGCAATTAAATTATTTTATTTATTTTTTATTATTTAAATATGCGAGTCTAGGCGATAATAATAAAATAGATATTACTAAAACAATTAATAAAGAGATAAGCGAGAGGATAGAAAAAGGACAAATAAATGAGCAAACATTTGTTTTTTTTTAAAAACTTACCCCAAAACAAACATATTATGAACCAAGAAAACGGTGTAAAATGGGAAGGGGGAGACTCAAAGAGGACTTTTGGGACAAAACAAAAGTTTGTCTTCCAAGCTGAGTCTATGTCATTCATCTCCGTAGGGCAAACGGACCCCTACCAACCACCGCATGCATTTAGTACCTAAAAAGGTGCCTAATGTCCCAACTTTATTTGCCAAAGAGGGAATTGGGACTTCTTAAAGGGTGAGGTTTAGCCAAAAATTTAGAATATAAGACCTCCTAGAAAAACCAATTCAAACAGACAAGCAAACCAACCACAGTCATTTTTAGAAGGTAGGTTTCAATTTGGCCTCCTAACTATTTAAATAGAGATGCTTACAAACACACGTAATTGCGAAAGCGTTCATGCTAAGGGGTGAGAAACAAAGTTACGATGATAAAAAAAAAGATAATAAAGGGTAAAATATGAATGGATATAGATTTTAGTGTAACTGTAAAGTAAGCAACCAAATAGTGGACCCATGATGTTTATTTTATTTTTCAAGTTAGCAAAGGATTATATTACACATGCACATTATTAAAATTGTAGTCGAATTTAATTATTATGATGAAAAATATTTTAACAAGAGAGTATTTGTTTAAGGCAGAAAATTATTTTAACGACACCAGATTTTATTATTTAAGGCAGAAAAAGAAGAAAATTATTTGTAAGAACAACAAATAACGTGACCCTTATTATTAAATACAACAAATTTAAGAAGTGGACAAATTATTTATGTGTGCAGAAAATTGCTTTAGAAATTATTAAATTATATATTGGTTATTAATGTGAAAAAAAAAAAAATTAGGCAGAAGAAGAAAACTAATTACAATGAAAAAAAAAATTAATTAATAGCAGATTTTAGATGCAAAAGAGGTTAATTATGACGCAGAAAAATATTAACTATTACTTTTTGCAGATTTTTATAGGCAAATTAGTATGACAATTTTTTAGGAAGAAACATAAAATAATTATGTAAGAAGAAAATTGTTCTTTTACATAGAGTTGATAATATTGACAGATTAACATACTAAAAATCATTAGAGAACTTGTAAATCAGGTGGATACCAAAGATTTTACTCACTACAAACGATAAAATAAAATATTTTTTAATCCTTAGGAATGATTTTGATGTGATAAGACATGAAGAAAATAATTTACATACAAAGAGTTATATTAACATATAACCATTAACTTACCAAAAATTATTATATTGATTTTAACATGCAAAAAGTTATTAGAATCTAATTATTTTTAAACTCATTATCGAACTTGATGTTGTTAAACAACATAGGGCATGTAGAAACATGTTAATTCATAAGGTCTATAAACATGATTACTAGGTGAACATGGGTAAATCAATAGGTGTACATTAACAATTACGACATCGATACTTTACAAGGTTTGCTTCTTTGTTTATTGTTCAGAGCATGCTAAAAAATTATTAAGGTATAAAAGCTAAGATCTAGGTTTACTAACTTTATTTAGTTAACAAGCTCTCATTGGTTCAACATAATTAAAACAGGCTAAACCAATAATTGATTTAAAATAAAACTATGGGGTGATTCCAATATGTTGCCTATCTAATGAAATTAGTAAATAGACGGAAAATTTATATCCAATCACATAGTTAAAAACTAATAAGCAAAGAAAAACAATTGGAATTGGTATATTCTCTTTCCCCTCCCTTATACCCCAAATCCCCAAATCATTATACTCATATATGAGAGCTTCAGTGTTATACGAGTATTACAAAAAAGTGTAAATAAATAAATAACGAAATATATCCCATATGAATTAGCCAAAATGATCTCTTTTTCTTCAACTTTGAATTCAGTTTGAAAAACCTGTCAAAGGAATCACTAATACAGAAGTAATCAAATTTATTTAGACAAGATGAGACTCATATTTGCAATTATTTAACAACTTATACAGAACAAAAGGAATAGGAACAATGAGCTTACAACAAATGTACGAATACAAACAAAGATAATGTAAATGTAAATTATAGAAGCCTAGCGGTTACGCAGATTAGGAATGACAGCAATGAAAACAAGTTGATCCAACCTTCCTTGAACAAACATTAAAATGCAAAGTAGCACTTGAAAGTAACCGGAAACTTATTTATTCAGGTCCAACCAGAGAGCAATAGGGAGAGTTAAGAGGTCTAGTTTTTGTGTGTGTTGAGAGAGAATGAATGAATTGATGAGAGAACTTGTTATGAAAAGATGTTGAGTGATGTTAAAAGAATGCAAAAAGGGGGTCTCTATATAGTTAAAAGAGGGAGGAACAATCAGGTAAACCAAATATTTTTTAAGGACAATTAATATTCATATTTTCCCTATTATAAAAGAGGACCAAATAAGAAAGTTTAAAACATTTCATTATCAAATTAAACAAGTAAGATAAATAAGAAAGTGTAATATTTTCGTTTCCTACAATAAAGAGAATTTGAAATCAGAAAATATTTTAATATTTTCATCAACGCAAATATAGCTTTACTAAAATATAAAAAGTAAGAATCAATTCAATTGAATTTAGCAAATTATGATCAATTAAACAATAGGACAATAAATAATGAGGAAAACTTGGTTTACAAAGAGACAAAATCCGTTCCAAATTAGCACAATACCAATTAAAATCCTTGTATTTTATTAACCAGTTATTATTTAAATTAGCCAAACAAGAAAACTTATTTTGTTACCATAGATAAAGAGGGAATTTTTGAAATAGAGGCAGGATCACTAAACAGACAGGAGCACAAGATAATGGATTGCTCATAAGTAACAAAGGAATTAGCATTTAGCTAAGCACATCAACCATTTATGTCTTTTATACCCCTGCTTCTTGCCAAAAACCAGTTTCGAGTACAGGATATGCAAATGAGTCTAATTATTCAAATCCATTCATGAAAAACTAGAATCAGATTAGATATCATAGCACATTCTTTCGGAACACTAAAAATCATCAAGAAATAATTCACTAGATCAGCAGAACCAACCAGCAATTCAATTGCAATTTGTAACACTTTATCAACAAAATTATAACAAGTATAATGAACATAGTAAAATTATTGACAATAATATATGAATAAAAAGATGAACAAATGGAATAGTAATAGAATGAAGGATATACCGCGACTGATTAGATATGTTACTGAAAGTTTGAGACAAATTGATTCTATTATGTCTCTCTTTTCTTTTCATAATCCGAGGGTGAGTCAGCCGATTCTGACAAAATTTAGGAGGAGCCGGACGACGAAGCCTCCTTCTCAAATAAAATTGGTTAATCTTTCTTTCATGATAATTATTATATTTACAATTTTAAATATAATGATAAATAAAGATTCTTAATTAATTTTTATTTTTAACAATAAATACTATTTTATTGTGTTAACAAAAAATAACAAAGCTAAAGAAAATAATCTAGACGACTGTCACCTATTCGGATTATTACCCCACTAACTCACAAATATATAGGATATGTGTTATAAGAAATTGATAGAAATTAAAATAATTATAAAGATGCTCCACTGCTTTATTTTTACAGTATGAAGAACTTTTTTATGGGTGATTTTTTAGCAACTTTGATCGGAGAGAACAAAAGACCAATGTATTGCTTATTTTTTGTTAAATTGAGAAAATACTACACACTATGAATTTTAACAATAAATATAATAAATCAATTACATATGGATTGAACACAAATCTAAAAATTGTACTTTGTGCTGGACAATGTGAAGAATGATAAGGGGCGTTTTGGAATCGTGAAACTATTTGTGTTATTTAATTGTCCTAGAGACAAAACTGTACCTTTTGGGTCCTAGAGACAGGTTTACTTTATCTATTCTTAATCAGACATAAATTGACCAAAAGAACAAAAACAAAATTTAAACCCTATGTCGACTCTTCACCTTCAGAACTTATAGCGGTGACAAGAGTATCTTGATCCGACTCTTGATAGATCATTTCTTTTTTGTTGTGTTTCATTTCCTGAGAGATGTTATAGGAATATGGTCGTTTTTATATTTCGTATCGATACTAATGATATTTCATTTATTAGGATGTCAATATTCGTTTTTTAATTCTACTATTTTTATCTTTGTTTGTATCACTATGATATTTTATGTTTGACCAATAAGTGATATCAATTTCCATTAATTACTACAGTTTGTTAACTACATTTTATATATACTATAACTGTGAAGTCGGACTGTGTTCGCTTGACTATTGAAAATATTGATCTCTTTTGCTGTATATATTCGACAATGTTTTTATAGTTTTTCAGGTTTGTGCTGCACTGATAAGAGAGTTTCACCCTTAACTAGAGGTCTCGGGTTAGAGCCCCGGGTACGGGAAAACTTTGTTGGGAGCGCCACCCTCGAATTGCCCCTGCAGAACGTGATCCTAATTTAGTCGGAGCTATAATATGGATTGCGAACACCGGGTGGGAAAGAAAAAACAACAGATGTCATTGATTTATATGTGGCTTCACATATCGTTCTCCTTAAAGGTTATACTTCTCAATTCAATATCATTGTCTCATTATAAGATAGTCTTAATAAGTTATGTGAGCTTAAGCTCCTCTTTATCTCTGTAATGGTTTTACTATGTTCTATGTTTTGGTGTTTTCTTTTAATAATTGTATATTGAGTTGACGTTCCAAAGAAACACAATTATAAATTCACTGCTAAGGGTAAAGTTTCATATAACACCATTACTCCCTATATCATACTAATGGCATTATATGGAATATGTTTGTTTGGTTTTGTAATACAATTACTTATTGTGTGGTATAAATAATATTTCTGAATGTCAAGTATTATGTCACACCCCCGAGCTTACCCCGAGACCGGACACGGACATAGGACCACAAGTGATTCCCAAAAGCTAACCCCTGCTGGCATGATATGAGCATACTAATGATAATTAAAATGTTGCGCGAAGCTAAATCAACTTAAATGAAAAGATGGGGAATACCCATATTCTATGAAATAAGATATTTGAAAACAATGAGTTTAATTACAAAAGAAATATTACTAAATACTTAAGCTCAAATCCAACTATGTCTGAAAAAAGCTCTAACTGTACTGAAATACTGGGAAACAAAGCCCAAGCTAAAATCTAGCAAAACACTAAAAACAAAGGTAAACACTGAAATGAAATTCATGAAATATTGTGCGGAGAATGAGGCCTCGCCTGTGAATCTGGCTGAAAACGGGAGATTGAAAAATTCAATCTATGCGTGATCTGGATGCTAGAACCTGAAACTACCATCACAAGAAGATGTAACGCACGTATGTTTCACTACTTGAAAGGTATTGAGCGTGTTGTCGGATTAAATAAAGCTTAAATAAAAACATAAATGTAAACATACACAAAAAACAATTATAATAATTGAAACGTGATGTGCTTGTGATTTATTGAGCTAAACAGGATGCAATAAACCAATTATAGGCCTGTTGAAACTTGAAATACTTAATATAATTGATAAAAATGGTCAATAAGAGAGTCTACTGAATTGTGGGAGACTACAAAAAAAACTGTGATAATAAAGAAACATGAGCTAAATGTGGAGTCTTGTGTATACGCCCCAGTCGAGGAGGGCCAACATATACCCTGCCGCAAAGGTATAAACGTCAGGCTGGCGTTTGATCACTATGACTGGTTGCCCATGAGGGGGAATTAAAAAAACAACCTACTTGGCTAGTAGTTTCTGGGAACTATCGTGTACGCTAAACCCTAGAGTCCAACTTGGGATTATGCTACTACCAAGAATTTTGTAAAATTAACTGATTATATCTTGAAGTCTTGTAAATATGAATAGCTCCAATAATGAAAGAATGCAAAAATGATGACATACTGCACAATAAAAATCTAATCTTGGTGAGTTATGCATTTATAACTTAGGCATGATGTCTGAAGTATCTTGAAATCTATGGATCTAGCATGTTGTGTTGTAATGAACTAAAAAAAAATAAAAGCTTAGGGTTTCTGAAATTCCATACGATAATCTGAGTAAAGGAATACATGTAATATTAATTTGGAACATATGTATTTAATAAATTCATGAAGTTATATCAAAAAAGTTCTAGAAACCCTATGTATTAACATGATAGGAGAATCAAGAACTGACTCTAAACTAAGGACCCAATGGGTGAAAGGAACCCACTAGTGAAAACCCCACATACCTTGGTGAGTGACAATTCAACTAAAAAAGACTTAAGGTTCGGGCTGGAACAATGCTGTGGAGCGGTTGCTTCTTGAAAATAGGGTTCTGGAGCTTTTTCTACGCCTGGTGTTACATTGTCCCCCCTTGGGAAACATTCATCTCGAATGAAATCTAAACTAGCTGAATCAGAGGGAGGAGAAGGAGAGCATGCAAACCCAATACTAAACCACTGAGAACTAATTCTGAATGAATTGAGTTTTCCGAGAACAGGATATAATGCTTAAAAATGAAGTAGAAAACTGAGGGAACATGGATTCTTAAAGCTAATTTATGCGATGATGGAATGTAAAGACTGTAGACCGACAATATTACCCTCAAGAGTGAGTGACATCGAAAGGCAAAAGGTAAGATACTTGGCTGACATGGCTTCTTTTTCCCAAGTGAGTCTTACTACGGACTGGACATCCTCACAAAAACGTGAGTGAAGCGACTTCTTTGTTTCTCAACATTCTAACATGCGGTCAAGACAAGAATCTCCAAATGTAATCCTAATAAGAAAAGAGATTATTCTTTCCCGCCCACACTCTCTAATGCACTATAAAGATTGGGTACCAATACACTTCTCGACGAGTGAGGATGTGGAAAAGACCGAATGCACTACTAGTAATAATTTCTGGCAAACACTCTAATCATATGCCACTTGCAAATCCTCTTTTCAAGATCTTGTAAATGGCACCTACATATCTAGGAAAGCTTCACCCTTTCCTTTCGCAATCTCATCAACCCTTCATAGTGGCTGAGGACTTTCAGAAACCCAATCATAACAAACTTGGAACTCTGGTTTCGTTCTCCACTTACACTGCAGTCAAGGATTGGTGACGACATTTGTGTTGGTCCTTTCATAAGCTATTAGATATCTAGGAGTTTCACTTTCTACCATAGCATTAAAGGACCTAAACGGTCTTACGCCCATAAAAGCCTCATGTAAGAGGGCAATCTGAATGCTGGAATGGTAGCTATTATTGTAGGAAACTCAATAGAGAGGAAGGTGATCATCCCAAACGCATTGAAATCGATCACACAAGGGCTCTTAAACATACCCTCTAAGAGTTATGAGGAGTGGTAGGACTGCTTCGCTGGACCCATCTATCTATGGATGAAATGTTGTACTAAAGGGGTTAACTTGAGTACCAAGACCCTTGTGAAATGGACTTTTAGAAAGAGAGGGTAAGGTAAATGAGGACCTCTAGTGGATATCATAGATAAAAAAAAGGCAAAACCCCATTCAACCTCACAATTTCAGCTAGGTAAATCTTGCATAGTCCTCTACCTAATATGTTAGTCTTGACCGCCAAAAGCGAGAAAGACTGTCATTCTTCAACTAATCACCCAAATTGAGTTCATGATGTCTGCGAGTTGAGGTTAACCGCTGTGATGAAACATCCATATTGATTACATCCCACTTCCAAGTAGGAATATCGATCCTGTGAGTCATAAAGCTCCTGGGCTTCTGATGTTTACCTTGTTTTGCTAGCCAATTGGGGCACTTACTCACAAAGTCTGGCTTATAATACCCTCGTGTCAGCAAAGAAATTCCACAAATAGACTTCCCGCAGATAACACAATAAATATTAGTGCACTATGGGCATTTAAATAGAATACCTTGGAGTTAAGAGCTACGCAGATTTGATATATGCTCGCTTACTCGCTACACCACATGCAGGAAACACACAATCCCTTGGGTAGCAAAGTAACACCATCTCCCATTGGGAGAAAAACTACTCTCTGTGGATTGGGACTGTACCCTTAGTTCAAAGCAAAGATTCAGGATAGCACTCTCTTGATTTTCCTAACATCCCCTACCAAAGACGATTCGGCCCAATTCTGAATTTATACCGCTCTCTGATGAAATGACATACTAGGGAGATCCGCCTAGAGCGAGTCTTTAATAGGCGCGGCGCGCAGAAGTGAACATGTCTTCACTAGCTACTTTTGCTTGTGTCCTCCAACAGGGGCGTAAATCATATAAACCTTAGATAATCTACTACAGAGCAGCGGCGATACATTCTCTGGCCATGATGACACAAGCAGCAGCTCTTAATCCTAAGCTTAAGGAACTCAAGGCCATCCTCCTGGCAGCCGGACAGGGGCCTGGCGAAGATTGAGCAACTATTTCTGGGCTGAAAACATTACTGAAGGCCTTATGAAGCGGTTTGAACACATCTAACTGGATGCGAATGACCATCAGAAGTATATCTGCCAGTATCTAGAGTGCACAATAACCATGCTGCAAGCTCAGAACAGTCAGAAGCAGTGGGGAAAGTTCTTCTAATGCACCTAAGCTTTCTAGATGCATAAGAATAACCTATAGTGCATCTTTAATAAAAAAACACACAACCAGGCCAAAACTCTGGAGTGGCTCGCTTAAATAGATTCAGAAACCATAGCTGAACCCTTCTAGGTAGATCAAGAAGGGAGAGTATATTGTTAATATAGTTTTGGATTCGGCTCAAATGCTTTTCTTCACAATAATTGGGGGACCGCATTTGGAACTTGACCATCTTTCGAAGTTCAACCTAGAAATGGTAAGGGTTGGATGGAATATTCTTCCGACGAACCTTCCTGTAATAACCTACTAGAACCTAGAACCTTTTGATGTATGTGTAGAAGGCGTGGATCTGGAGCGAATCTGTCTCACTGCGTCTATTTCTACGAATGCATCTCGGATACCCTTCGCTAGATACAATGTTACGAATCCATGCCTAAATGACATCAAAGTGTTACCATTTCTAAAACCCTACTAGATCTGCTAAGTTGACTTTCGAGGAGACTGTGTCATGGGAAATTTCTGTCATGGATCTACCCTTGATCTAGATGTAAATGGGTCATGGAAGTGGGAGTAGAGGAAATTAGAAGGTTTTCTGAGAGAGTTTTATGCCCTTAATACGATTTGGACTGCATATACGGAGTTACAAAAAGAACAACGTATGTCTGTTGATCTTTCCAATGACGTGAACCGATATTGTGAGTCAAATCCTTGGTTATGTAAGGGATGTCAATCTTAACTATTACTACCATATTACTAACACACACAAATTTGTTACTGACCTAATCAATCAACTGTTTGTAGGTTCTTACCACGCTTGCGATCTAAAAACATAGGAGGATCATCTAACAAAATCGCAACCTCTCCGCGGCACTGAATCGGCCTTTATTTTTTAGTAGGGAACTTGAAACCCTGTGATTATTCTGGTTGCAAAGGTTTAATTGGCGGTTCTGAAACTGTTCATTTGAACCTTCCTATCTAGTACTGAGGAAACTGTGTTAGCATTGCATTCCACTATCATTTCGTGCGTAGTCTCTACAAGAAGGAATGATCTTAAGCGCACAACGTCTAGTTAGAATTGAATTTGATCATACCTTATGCACGATAAGAGTAACAAGAAAGTTGAAGTTTTTCTTAAAACATTCATAGCCTCCCACATTAGTGTGCGTGTCCGATTTACACCACACGAAAAGGACTCTACTTAGTGCGGCTTTTCAGATATCTTAGGATTTCTTGAACTACATAGTGCTCCGATACAAAATTTTGTCACGCCCCGAGCTACCCCCGAGACTGCGGACATGGAACATGGAACCACACACTTGAACCCCAAGAATACCCTGCTGGCATTGATCATGAGAAAATACTAAAGATAATAAACTGTCGCGGAAGCTAAAATCATATTAAAATGGAAAAAAGTGGGGAAATACCCCTGGATTCATAAACTGAGATATTTTCAAACAATGGATTTAATACAAAAGAAATAGACATATTAACTCAATACTAAGCTAAATATAAATATTGTATGAAAAATAGCCTTAAAACTAGACAAGAAAACTTACTGGACAAGCCCAAGCTAAAATCTAGCAAAAACTGAAACAAAAAGGACCAACTCTAAAACCACACTAAATGAATAAACTCCACAACTGTTGTCCTGGAAGAATGATGACTCCCAATTAATCGGCTTACCTTGAGATGGGAAATCTATTATATGAATGATATGGATGCTGAAAACTGACCTAACACGAGAAGATGTAGGCAGATGATCGCGTTTAGACTTCAAAAGTACTGAGCATGTAGGATAGGAGTTAGCTAGATAAAACATATACTGAAGAAGAACAAAAAAATTATAATAATCTTAAGTGATGAGTGATTTAGAGCTTAACTTGATGCAATGACCAATTTATAACATGCTGTGAAACACGGATGAAAAGAATATACTGATAAATAAATGGTCACTGCAGAGAGTCTTACTGAACTGTGGGGCGCTACTAATAACAATAATAAAAACACCATGAGATTAAATATGGAGTCCGTGTATACGCCCCCCATCGATGAGGCCCAATATACCCTTCCAAAAGTATAAAGCATGTTGCCGTGATGACTAACTGATTGTCCACAATAGGGGACTTACAAGCTACTTGGATAATAGTTCTGGGATATTGGGTACGCTAAACCCTAGTCAAACTCGGTGATTATGCTACTCCCAAGGCAATTCTGTAAATTAACTGATTTATCTGAATTATGTCAAATACTGGATTGCAAATAATTATAGTGGTTAATTCTGCATTATAACTGAGGCTTTATATTTGAAAGCTTTCTGAAATATATTACCTCTATGTGTAATTCAAGAACTAAATAAATACAAATTAGGTTCTAAAATTCTACAATAAATTGTAGTAATAACATGATAATAAGCTTTGAAAATATATTAATTAATTAATGAAGTTATATCAAAGTTCTAGAAATCCTAGGTTTTAATCAGGATAAAGAAAATCAAGAAAACTACCTAACTAAAGAAACCCAATGGTTGAAAGGACCCACTAGTGAAATCATACATTACATGGTGATGAAATCACGGAAAAATACTTAAGTTCAGCGGCTGGAAACTGCTAGAGCTTGTGGTGTTCGGAACTAGGGTTCTTGAGTTTGTTCCCTCTGTTTCTTCTAATTTTCTATGTTTATGGAATGATTGACTTGGATATGTTTTAATTATGTTTATAGGCTTACTATGGACTATAATCTGATTGATTTAGGATCAAACGACCCATGACAGGTTGTTAAACGGGTAGTGGGATCGAAAGCGTCACAAGACACCTCGGAAGGTTGCTGTCGGGCCTCACAATGGCCAGGACTGACAGTTCGTCGTGCGCCCGACGCCCCGTCGTGAGGGTCTGTTCGACAGGCCTTTACTAAAATGGGCATAATCTTTTAGTCGGAGATCTAATTTTTGCAAGGTCGGTGGATATGGAAAGATAATTTAATTATCTATCTATGGGTGGTTCATGAGATACCTAATGTACTTTTTTTTAAGAGTTATGATCATTTTAAATTGACCCAATTGCATTTCCCCTTAACTGGCTGCAAATTTTCCACCTACGATCAGTCATACGGACCGTATGTCCACCTAAGAAACATATTAGTCATCCATAGCTCTTGTCAGAGAGTAGTTGAAGGGAGTCTTGATTGACGGTCATGGACTATGGACCGTCGTTTGACCTACGGACCGTAAGTACGTGCGTCATCCAATACTTAACCAATTTTTCTAGGCTGAAATTTTTGGGAGTTTCTGATCCCATCGACGGTTGTGCAGGACGGACCGTGGTTCAGGCTACGGTCATCGATGCCACCGTTGGTAGCACCTGCAGATTTTTCTGAAAAACTAATTTTTGGTCTGTTTTGGCTATGGGGTGTTACAATTATGCTTCTTGAATAATGTTTAAATAAAGGTAAAACTCTATCAGTGAAATGATAGGATAGAATTAGATTCATATTTATATCATTAGAAAGAATGTAGAATTGACCCCCCAATAAATAATGTTGGATTTAATGTACAAAAGATATAATATACACAATAAAAGTGGATACTAATACGCTCAAATTACACCTCCCTAAAGAAGTATAAGCGGTCGTAATCAAGTAGAGAATCCAACTAAGTAGTGTTGGGGCGATCCCACGATTGAAAATGGTGTTGTAGACTTAGTTAAATCCAATTACCTCGATTAGCCAATATCTTTCGAAAATAACAGCAGACCGATGAATAATTAAAGAGTTTTTTTTTTAAGAAACAAGTTTCTTAGATAGTCTAAATTAAAAAGTAAACAAAAGTAAATGTTGAGAGTTTAACAAGTTTTGATAATAACTAGGGTATATGTGTTCCCCACATGTTCATAAAGTCGTATTCCTAGTAATAACAATTCTTTCCTAGTAATCTGCATGTAAAGTGGTAAGTTATGTATCTCTAAATTCTTGGTCCGGCATCTGGAGAATTTCACCGCGTACCTTGGTCTGGTTACATGTGTATAAGCTACTAACACATACTTTTACCTCACATTAGACATCATAATCCATGTATGAATTAGTTATTACTTGGCACCAATCAACATTAGCCTATTAGATAGTATCACACTAAATCTATGTTGGTAATTCTTTTTCTATTCCTACATCCTTGGTCCTGCAAGTAGCAACAAGGCGATTTGTAATGTGTGCACTTTTTGATAAGATTATAGCGAAAGAATTTATCAATAAATGCCAAAAACAATATTTGATAATCTTAGTTGTAGGATTACTTGGTTAATTACACAGGGTTCCCAAAACCATAGTTGGGATTTAGTACCCATGCTGCAAGTTCACCAATTGCACAATAGTGACTAAAGAATTTATGAAACTTATTAACAATAAGAAGAAATCAAGGAAATTCAACTTGAAATTGCAAGAAAAATAGCTTCAACGCATCCGGGGAAATTGAAATCAAATTGATTTTAAGTGCTAATTTGCAAAAAACCCAATCTCCAAAAACAAAATAGACCATAAAAAGAGTATATAATCCCACTAATTGAGGTTTTAATCCCCTATTTATTAAAATATAGTTCTAAAAAAAGAAATTTAAATAAGGAAACTTTTGTCCAGAAACGCAACATCATTAAACGACCTCACTGACGGATCGCCATTCATTCGACGGTCCGTTGTCTTCCTCCATCAGTCCATAGTTGGAATTATTTTTTTACACAAGATATCACCTTCTATGAATCAAAGGATGGACCAGTTGTACAGTCTGTCGATCTATCTACGGCCCGTCAGTGATCCTCCGTCGTTCCACACTTAGAATCTACAAAAGTGAGGTACTGGAACCTTCTTTGAACCAATCGACGTTTCACTAGTACTGTTTGTAGATCAATTGGCAGACCGTTGTTTATACTCATAGTTTCATACTTTGTCATATTTCCTTGATCTTCTCCCTTATTCTGAATCGCACATCGAAAGTCACCACCTATGATCCGTCGATCAGACAAAGAGCCGTCCATGGCCTTCATAGGTCGTATTCTACATTTTTTAGCTGCCTTTTGTGTTTTAAACCTAAACATCTTTCCTGCAAAACAAAAAAAAAATACTTGTTAAATCTACTACAAAAAGTCTCTAGACACACAACTCTCAAGTACAATGCATGGAAAATACTGTGAAATCATGGTACATCAGATGCCTCCTCTTTTATACAGTTTTACTTATGCATTGTTGTTTTTCAAAATGCCATTTTGTTAACTCTCTATAATTTTTTTGCTATTGTGAACTTGAAGTTGGAGTTTCCTTCAATGATCTTTTTGTCTAATTGACCCTATTTAGGGCAAAATATTTGAAATATATCCAAACTTTGCAAAATCCAGGTAAGATATCAAAACTTTGGAACAACCGTTATACCAATGCCACAATGCCTCATCTCCAATTTGTTACAAAGTGGTTGGCAACTTGGTTCTCATTCCTCTTTATATATTTTACCTCAAAATCAAACTCTTGCAGCAACAGTTTTCATCTGATCAACCTTGGCTTAGTATCCTTTTTCGTCATCAAGTACCTTAAGGAAGAATGATCGGTATACACTATGAACCTCGTGTCAGTAAATAGGAGCGAAATTTCTTGAATGCAAATACCATTGCAAGAAGTTCCTATTCAGTTATCGTGTAGTTCTTTTGAGCTTCGTTCACGGCTTTACTTGCAATACTAGATAGGGGTGAAGGATTTTGTTCCCTTCTCTGTCCAAAGAACACACCAAGTCCACCCCACTCGCATCCACATCACTTAAATGGCTTCATATCCAATCTGGGGAAATTAATAATGGGTGTAGAAACCAATTTCTTTTTCAACTCTCCAAATTCCTTCAAATAGGATTCATCAAAATAAAACAGACATTCCTTCTTGACGGTTTGCACAAAAGATGTGCAATTTCCAAAAAATCCTTAATAAACCTTTTATTAAAACCAGTATGCCCAAGAAAACTTCTCACACCCTTGAAAGAGATGGGGGGAGAAAGCTTCTCTATTACTTTTACCTTACCTCGATTAACCTCTATCCCCTTTTAAGAGATGTGATGGCCCAACACAGTGCCTTCTTTCACAATAAAGGGATATTTCTCCCGATTTAGCACCAAATTACAATCCTCACACCTCTTGAGAACCTAAGACAAATTACTGAAACACCGATCAACGGAGTCTCCCACTACAAAAAAATCATCCATGAACACCTGAATTGTGTACTCCACCATATCAGAGAATATCGACGTCATACAAGCTAGAAGGTCGTTGGTGCGTTACATAACCCGACTGGCATCCTTTTGAATGCAATGGTCTCATAGGGGCAAGTGAAGGTGGTATTTTCTTGATCTTCTAGTGCAATAGATATCTGATTATAGCCCGAAAAGCCATCAAGCAAGAAATACCACCCTTTGCCTATGAGTCTGTCTAGCATCTGATCCATGATGGGCTTGGGTAAATGGTCATTTTCTGTCCACGCATTAAACTTCCGGTAGTCCATGAAAATTCTCCATTCATTCATTGTCCTCATGGAAACAAGTTTATTCCTATCATTAGGTATCATTCTCATCCCATTTTTTTTAGGTACACACTGAACATGACACACTTAACTACTGTTCGCAATAGGATAGATGAATCCAGCATCCAACCACTTGATGATCTCCTTTTTCACTACCTCTTGCATAGGCGGATTCAACCTTCATTGGTGCTCAATACTTGGTTTGTGACTGGGCATGATTTGAATTTTTTGGGAACAAATATCGAGAGGAATCCTAATAGTATCCGCAATAGTCCAACCAATGGATCGCTACTAAGAACTTTATTTGTTGTCCATTCAAATCTGCTGCTATTATTACAGGCAACGTGTCATCTCTACCAAGAACACATACCTAAATGAGGTGTAGGATGCCTTAATATCTCGTTGGAGCGCTACCTCAATAGATGGGTTTCCGCTGTGTGGAGACTTGCGATGTTTCTTATGCCAACTCGGCAATTTCTACTCCAATTTCTTCCCTTTGACGATATTCGTATCGTTAAAGGTGCAGCCATCCTAAATGAACATACTCTTCATACGCATCTGAATCAAAATTCCATGATAACTACTCGGTAGTTCCCCCTCGACCCTAGTTTGCTCTTCAATTTGCACGTCCGATATATTATCAAACTTTAGCTATATAGGCATATACCACTTTGGGGTCATCACTCTGCTTGATGGAGCTCCTATCTTTAAATTTTTGATTCATTATTCACCCAAATTTCATTTAACCTTTTTTCCATTCCATGGAACTATTACTCCCAGTGTCAAGGACTGTCTTCCTAGAATAATTGGGACTGTCAAAGTCAACGCTCACAGTCAATAATCACTAAATAACGGAAATATGATGACTTTCCCAACTTTCATTCAGAACTACATCGTAACGCGCATATAGTAGTCTTTGGGTCCCCAAGCCTATTTCTTATAATGGAGGACATTAGTCGTGAGAATTTATGCTCGGCATCAGATCAAAATAGTGCTTTAGAATCAAATATTTTCATGTGGACTAATGTACTTAACACCCAGTGGGCAAGGACTGTCTTCCTAGAATAATTGGACTTCAAAGTCAACCTCCCAGTCAAAAGAATCACAAATCGTTGAAAATAAGAATACTCCACTTTCAATGTCCCAACTACATCATGAATAGACCAATGGTGTCCCTTTCATTCACATTTTGATCATCCATCAGTACTCCGTCTATAGTATGCCTTGGGTCACCAAGGCCTATTTTCTTTTAAATGGCGAGGTCATGAGATTTATGCTCGCATCAAGATCTAATAGTGCTTTAGAAACGTGTAGCAACCATATAGTACATGGAATATTGAAGGTGGCCGGATCTATTTCTTTCTCTTCTGGTAGATATTTGCTTCTGGTCACTAAGAGATCGTTGTAGGCATAACACTATAACGGTGCATTCTGTCATCATCTTCAAAACTTATCGATCTCTTATTTTTCACCATATCCTCCATAAGCTAAGCATAACCGTATATTTGTTCTAAATTTTTTATCAAAGGAACATTGATGGAAAGTTATTTCAACATAGTGACAAATCGCCTGTATTTACCATCTTAAGTCTTCTTCACTAGTCTTTGGGGGGAAAGGTGGTGGAGGTCTAGGAATGTGGTCACGCTACTTTCTGAGATAACCTCTGCTTCTTTCGTCGTTTTGTCCCCACCTCTCCACTGCTTACCCTCTTCGTATTTTCTCATATCTAGCTGTCCTACAGATCAGGCATGGGTGGATCAGTAGACTCTTACCCCTCTCGAGAGTACTTCCATGGAATTCCGCATTATTTTTAGGATCCATATAAGTTTTACTGGGAAGGTTTCCAGATTGGCGTGGGTTTACAATAGTAAACAACTGGGCCATTTATAACTCAAGATGTTTAATTGAAATCGCATGTGCATCCATCTTTTGTCCAATGTTATGTAGGTCACCTCTCATCTCCTTGACATTATCATCACTAGCATCAAAACTCCTCATCATATTTTGCACCATATCCTGAACTCGCGCCATACTATCTCTACCATCCCTAATAGAAACTTCTCAATTTTTAGGAGGAACATAGGGCCCACTCTGATCATTCATGTTACCATAGTTTTTACGGTTGAAGTAGTTGTCGCAGTTGTAGTTCCCATATCGTACATATTGACCCTCTCGCTTGTAATTACCATAGTTTTGACCTTAGCGCCAATTTCCTTATTGTATCCATTTGATGTTTGGTTGGAAACCCCCCATCTAATCATTAACTATATAGGTATCATCGTCATAATAGTACTCATCTACTGGCCGTGGTGGTTTAGTCAAATAGTTCATCATATTTACCTTCTTTGAACTTACGCTCACATGTTTCAAGACTAACAAAAGCTTAGTTCTCATCTGTTCCAACTCTTCACACATCACATCTGTTGTTGGGTTGTTCGTAGTTTGTATGGAAAAAGTGTTTCTCGCAGTGTCTGACTTTATAGCTCTCCAGCCTTTTGTGTGGGGCGAGATATCTCTCTTAACTTCTCTGTATCTCCCATAGGTACCAATATTCCCCATAGGACCGTCACCCCGCAATAGCATCGATCATTGGCTTTTTTTGTTGTTGCACATCTTTCCCTCTGTAGAAGTACTCTTGCATGACTCATCATAAGTGTGATAGTGTTTGGGAGCGTTGCCTCTCCAAATGCACTAAAATCTTTTCCAAAAGCTAAAAGCTACGCCACGCGCCTCTCCCGGTAGTGCCACAAAGTTATTTACGCTATCTTATGGTTGAACTTCTTGGACACTGATAATACCTTGGCCACGAACACATCTCTCAACTGATCCGCAAAGTATAAAGAGTGTAGAGAGCTCTTAGATAGAATTGAGTTTGGGTGTCGAAGTCACCTTATTTAAATCCCTAATAAAAAAAATTGTCTCTATTTTTATTGCTCTGGGCGAACTAGAAATATCAGTGTCCGCGGTTCTACATTCCCTCGAGTCTGTAGTTCTAGCACTATCGCGGAACTCGCTTTCTTGACTTTAGATGATCTTGACTTATTGTTTTATTATTTATTTAACTTAATAATAACATTGTTATTTAACCTTAGATTTATTTTATATTTATTTGAAATTGGTTTATTTATTTTAAATGGCCTTATTATTTTTATGCGTTCGTTAATTTTAAACTTGAAACATCATGTATTATTTTATATATTTTTTCGCTTTTATTTGTATGTTTTTTTTTATATTATTATAGGTATCTAATATTTAGGGATTAGGGTTTATCTAGGAAAGGAATTAGATGTTTGAGTAATTTTAAGATTTTTTTTTAATACATTTATAATAGGAGATAAATTTTATAAGATTTATTATTATTTTTAAAAAAAAAAATTTAATAAGTTTTGATTCTTTTTATTGCATATGTAAATTTTTTTTTAAATCAATCATTCTTTCTACCATTTCTATTACTTTTCTATTATTATTATTTATTATTTTATTTGATTTCTTATATTTTGTTTACATTTTATTATTTTACTTATTTATTTTTCTTTTAATATTAATTTTTTGTTTGATTTTTTTTGTTTTCTGTTATTCCTTTTTGTTCTTATTGTTTTTCTTATTCTTTTATGTTACGTTTACTTTTAATTCTTATTCTTCTTATTTTCTATTCTTTTTTCCTCTGCTTTTTAATTTATATTGAGATTAGCATTACTTTAATTTTTTTAAATAAGAAGACTTGTAAAAATATTCTAGATCTATCTTAATTATAATAATTACAATCAAATTAATTGATATCATCTGATTTTTTTATGCTAAAGATAAATTAGTTTTTTATTTATCAAAATAATGTGTTAAAAAAATAAATCATATTAGACAAACCTTTCTAAATCAGTAATCAATTAAACTTTAGTTTATATCTTAATCTAACAAGAATACAGTAAATTCAATAAGGTTCTTCAAGGGAAAATTAGACTAAAACAGACACACTTATCTATTCAAATTTAAAAATTCGATATCATGAAACTGATTTAAATATATGTTACAAAGTACATCTAAAGCGCATAATAATAATAATGTAACAATAATAATGATAATAAACATAATAGATGTGATTTGAAGAATTTCATACTATTGGTATCAAATTTTCATACGACTAATATTATTTAAATCACGCAAGAAATTATAGTTAACTCGCCGTGAAAATTGATACCATAAAAGCAAGCTGTTATCCAAGAATTTTGAATCACGATCAAAACCTCTAACCCTAACCTAATTTTCACAAAAAAATCACTTTTTTCTCTTTGCTTTTTGCTTCTCCTTTTTCTTTTTTTTTTGTGTGTGTATTTTAGTCTTTCTCTTTGTATATTTTTTTCAATTAAAAGTATGGTTTTATAATCCATTTGGGTGAGAGTCTGGAGCTAATTAAAAGAAACGTAGTAGAGTGGGATTAGGATTTTATTTGAAAATTGGTTGAGAAAATTGGAGTTGAGATAAGGATTTAAAAATAAAATTAAAAAATAATAATAATAGCAAATTAACAAAACAAAACAAGAAAAATAGTGTAAACAATAACAAAAAATTTGTGCAACAATAAAATGGAAAAAAATATTAATGAAACTTAAGAATTAGATGAGTCAGGAGTATTTCAAGAAATAAGTTAGGGAAGTTTGGAGTAATTAGGATAATGTAAACAAATTTGAATTTTTTTTAGGACTCCGCTTTTCTTCTTTTTCCTAACTTTTCATAATATTTGTCTATATTATTTTTTAATACTAGATAGAAATACCTTCATTCCACTCTTTTATCATTTTTTATTATCATTAACTATAAATGATCATATAATTTGTATTAATATAGCAAATTATATATACAGACAATGGCATACCTACATACTAATATATATATATATATATTATATATATTAGTTTTAGATATAACCCTTTTTAAATTAGTGTAAATACTTATGTTTTGGTAAAAAATTAGGTGTTCACAGTATGCCCCTCTTTGCTTGGAAATATGAATAGTTTTCATGCAAAGACTTGAACAATGTGACTATGTTTTGACTGAAACATTTATGTCAAAAATGTGAAAAATAAATAAAAGAGAAAAGGTTTGACTGCTCCCTAACTTTTGAAAAACTACATATCCTAAGTTGATGATAAGGAGTCATCGTACTGACTTCAATAAGTTTAGGTAGAGTATAGAACAAATGAAGCTTTTAAGGTGCGGTGACAGATAAAAATAGAAGGTTTGCGAGCGAAAGTACCGGAGTGGTGGAGGGGCGGGGGGGTAGTGTGTGGTGGGCGACAGGGTATGGAGCATTCTGACTGAGAGGGGAGGTGTTTAGGAGGGGTTGGGGAGTTTCGGTGACGAGGATTGTTAGCGGTTAGAGGGGTGGTCAAAGGAGACTAGGCCGGGAAGGTTATGGCATAGGCTTGGCTTTTGAAGTGAAACTGGTTTGAGTGTTGTGTTTTGTTTCGGTGTGAATGTGTGTTCGGTGTGTAGGATCCTTTTATTGTTTTGATTTATATTTTAGCGTCGTGAATAATGCTGGTGCACGTCTAGGAAGCATGGATTGAATAAGTAAGAGGGTAATGAGTACTCCGTCTGTTCGGTTTTATCAGAATCTCCGGTTCTTAGCTTCAGCTATTACATAAAAGAACAAAATGTAGAAGGCAAGATATAAAATTTTATCTACTCCAACAGTGTTGAGTCTTCAATTTGGATTCTCGGTTATCGCGTCACCCTCTTTGGTAGGTTCATCGATTCAAAATTTTGATTTGGACATTTGAGTTTAATAGTTAAAACTTCATGACTTGACTTCACCTATTGACGTTTTTTCGCATATGTTCTTGCATACTTGTTTTCTTGAAAGAATGAATTTTTTATTCTTTGAATTTCCAATTTTTGTACTACGTATAAACCTGCACACCATAAAACAAAACAAACAAACGAAACAAAATTTTTTTGCCTAGTTTGCACTAGAAATTTTTTGTGAGTTATTGATAAATGTTATATAAGTCTATACTAAGAATAAAAATATTATAGCCAATACAAAATATAAAAATAAAACAAAGGGAGATTTATGTCCAAAATGCAACCAGGGTTCCTATACCTTTTCATGCACTGAAAAAAAATAAATAGAGGGGTTATGTGTCGCTCGTATGTAACGCAGGGGTTCATTGTCGGCCTATGAAGAGATGAAAAAAATAAAAAAAATGGGGTTTTTGTGCCCTATACACCATGGGTTATTGTGCCCCAAAAAAAAAAAAAAAAAAAAACAAAAAAAAAAAAAAATTGTTCGCCTATGAAGACATGAAAAATAAAATAGGGTTATTTATGCCTCTATAAACGCGAACACTCGAGGTTTTATTGTGGGGCCCTTTGAGACATGAGAATGAATGGGGTTATGTGCCTTATTCTGCATAGCCAGAGGTTTATTGTGTCCCTGTGAAAACTATGAAAAATAAATATGGTGTATTGTGTCCTATATTCAACCAGGGGCTATTGTTGGTTTCTTGTGAAACTATGAAAAAAATAAGATAGGGGTTATGTGTTCCTATATGCAACCAGGTAGTTATTGGTGCCCGCTAGAAACGAAAACATGAAAAAATATAATAGAGGTTATTGTGCCTATATGCACAGGGGTTATTGTACGGGCCTGTGAAGGCATGAAAAATCAAAATATAGTACTGTTATTGTGCGCTATGTGCCGCCAAGGCGTTATTGTGTCATGTAAAGACATGAATGAAAATAGGAATTTATGTGTGTCCATATTGCAAACCAGGGGTGAACTGTAATCCCCTGGATGATTTAAAATAAATATGGGTTTCTTTTGTCCTATACGTAACAAGTGTGTTTTTTTACACTGTCGGTCGTGATGTGGTGTTCTGTTCGTGGGGGGTGGTGGGGGCCTTTGCCTTTGGCATTATGTGGGAATATCCGTTTTTTAGACACTGTGTAGCTCTCTTGTTCCTGCTTTTTTTCTTTGTGTTTCTTTCCTCTGCTGTGCTGTGCCGTTGCGTTCCTGCCTATTTCTAGCTCCTTTTTGGTAGTGGGTATGGCTCGTTTTATTTTTTCCTAGTTGTCCCTACACTATCTTCTCCTGTCCATTTTATTCCTGGCCGCTTTTTACTCTCTTTTTTTTGTTTTTACTAACTGTTACTTTGTGGCCCTGTGAAGACATGAAACATAAGAGAGGCTTTATTGTGCCCTATATGCAACCAGCGTTTATTGTGCTATGTGAATACATAAAAAATAAGATAGAGGTTATTGTGCCCTATATTCAACCAGGTATTATTGTGCCCTGAGAAGACATTAAAATAAAATAGGGATTGTTGTGTCATATATCCAACCACAATTATTGTTTCATGTGAAAACAATAAAATTAAAATAGGAATTATTGCCCCCTATATGCAACTAGGGGCTATTGTGCCTTGTGAAGACATGAAAAATAAGATAGGAGTTGTTGTGCCATATATGCAACCAGTGATTATTGTGCTTTGTGAAGATAAGAAAATAAAATAGGGGTTATTGTGCCCTATATGCAACCAGGGGTTAATTTTTTTTTACTTATATTATGCATTTGTTTCTTCACTCTACGTACTTTATTTTCATTTTTTATTAGTACATTTCCACTCTCCACCTCAAATAAAATGCCCCAGATTTTTTTATGAAAAAAAACAATCCTTTTAGTTGTATATTTTTTTTCATATTATATGAACGACAACGATTCAAAAGCTTATCATCGCAATGTTTTTCTCTAGCGAATTACTTGCACAATTTGTCTTTATAGCTCTTTCAGTCTATAACTTTATTT
Organism: Solanum habrochaites; assembly: GCA_027704765.1. Classification (NCBI taxonomy): domain Eukaryota; kingdom Viridiplantae; phylum Streptophyta; class Magnoliopsida; order Solanales; family Solanaceae; genus Solanum; species Solanum habrochaites. The sequence continues at coordinate 3,579 of JAKWJA010002354.1, read as the reverse complement.
CTATCTTGATTGTGCTCATGCCAAGACTTGATTTCATCATTTGATCAAGATAGTACCGTGTTCATTTGATTTTTACCAAGTAGATATTCTTATATTTTTCACCTTACTTGTTTTTATGTACAAAAAATCTTATCGTTTCTTAGTGTGGAGAGCTTTCATTCACACTAGTAAGTCACCCTCTCATTTTCTTTTCTTTATTTGGTAACATACCATATTAGAGATTTGAAATAACATGAATATTATTTTATCTAGTGATTAGACCTAACCTCAATGAAGGGACGTGTAAGTATCTTCTTAGGAATCAAGTCAAACATAGTTCACTAATAAAAACGTATTTCTCTTTTTCTTGATTTATTTTTAGAAATATATTGAAAAAATTGGAAAAAGAATAGTTAATGTTTGATAATATTTTGACTTTAGTTGGTACCAACAATTAGTATTATGCGTATGAACCACATTCAACTACTTTCAAATAATTTTGATGTAAACTTTGAGTAATTTATATAGTCTTAAATTGTATCTCAAATATGATTAAGTAATTACAAGATGAATTTATCTAGCCATAATTAAGGGATAGAATTATTCGTATCATCATGTTTTATATGCACTCGCAAATATGAAAGTCCTACTGCACACGATATAATAATTTAGATCGTATAATGTTTTTGAAAGTTACTCACACTCATAAAGATGTTCAATGCATTAGATTGAGATACCATATGCTTGACACTCATGTAAGTATCCACTAATGTGAGAAAATAAATAAGATCAAATGAGACTTGTCATTGGTTTGTAATGTAGTTTTAGGGAAAGGTATGATATTTATTCGAGATAAAGTGAATATTTTCTCCTTAAAATTTGCACAATGCTTTCAATATATTTTTTTTAATTTTTGCATTTAACCTTTGTTTTCTTGTAAGGTCTTTCTCATTTTTTGTTCTCTTTATTTTTTTTATTTTCTCTCCTTTATGTTGGAGATTTTGTTTCATTTTTTTATTCTATCTTTTCTTTTTCTTTTTTTGACATATTTGGTCTTTTTCACTTTGTTACCAAACTTAGGTCTTTGGTGTTATGTAGCTATTTCGTAGTGTGCTCAAGTAGGTGAGATAAAGGGAGGGCAGTGGCATTTATAACATCTCTAAAAGTATAGGGCTAACATTGGTTATTCAAATAAAAGTTTTTTAGGGCTCGAAATTGGAGTTTCATGGATAACTTCATCGGTAGGCTTGAAAGACACAATGATTCAAGAAATGCCTATAATATTTTCTCAAGTTAAATATTGGCTCAAATTCATCTCAAGCCCTACATCTCCAACAACTTGGGCGCAAGTCTAGCATCAACAAACTCATGTCTTGATTTAACAAACTCACCATCACAATGAATTTGAACAATGAGATCGAATTTATTTTATCCATAACTTTAAACAGAAATTTTCTATATTACTAATAACTATATTGAAGATGTCAACAGAAGTCTATATAGGATCACTACATACACGGCTTTGACTGTCCTGCCCAATAGGTTTAATCCATTTTATTATTTTTTCTTACGGGTATGGCATAATCCTAAGGCATGTTTACCAACTCAGTAAAAAATTTTTGTTTTTTTGCCCAACTTATAGCGTGGATTTTAAGATTTTTTTTCTCGGGCTGTACGCGAACCCTCACAACAAAGTTGTCCTACGTTATCTTCTCAAAGCAAGAATCAGGTCAAGCAACGTGAGTTCAGAATATGACTAACCAATATTTTATTTCTGAAGGACAGATTCTCTTTTAACTTTTTAATTTATACATCATATTATTTTTATTATTTTAATTTTTAAATAATATTACGATCCCTTGAATTTTGATTTTTAACATTAAGGATCAAACCGAACCGAAGATGTTCTACGTATCTCATCATGGTGAGAATCAGTTGTGAGTAGTTTGTCCAAATTAAATAGTTGCTCAAATTTTTTTTTGACAAATGCAACTTTATTCTTTATTTAGGTGATATAAAAACTTTTGAAGTTTCTTTTTGTAAAAATAATTTTACTCGTGATTTTTGTTTAGAAGGAAAAAGTTTCTCTTTCATTTTAAATGTCGCCATAGATTTGATTTATATAAATACATTTTCGTATAGAATATGGAAAAATTTAGGTTATTAAATAAAATAAGGGTATCTATCCCAAATGAATTTCATCATATGTTGAGTCTCCTTAAGTTAAATATAAATTATTCAAATAATTGACATCTAGTTGGGCTAACCATATCTGATTTCACTTCTACCAAGGTTAAACTTGACGGAGAAATGTATTTAGACTGGCTGTAAAACGAGAGGACAACTCGAGTTCGGGAGTAGCAACATGCCAATAGCAGCACTTTCCGGCTTTATACATTGTTTCAAATTTTATCTCAAATATGATTAAGTAATTACAAGATGAATTTATCTTGTCATAATTAAGGGATAAAATTATTTATATCATCATGTTTCAAATGCACTCGCAACATATGAAAGTCCTACTTCACAAAATATAATAATTTAGATCGTACGACATTTTTGAAAGTCACTTACACTCAGAAAGATGTTCAATGCATGAGTTTGAGATATCATATGTTTAACCCTCATGTAAGCATCCACTAATGTGAGAATAAAAAAACTGAGATCAATCAGGACTTGTCATTGGCTTGTAATGTAGTCTTTGGGAAAGGTATGATATTTATTCAAGATAAAGTGACTATTTTCTCCTTAAAATTTGCAAAGTTCTTTCAATATTTTTTTTTATTTTTGCATTTGACATTTAGTTACTTGTAAGATCTTTCTCATTGTTTGTTCTCTTTATTTTTTTGATTTTCTTTTCTCTCGGCTTTAATTGTGATGATTTTTTTCATTTTTTTTTAATTTTTTTTGTTTTTGACATATTGATCTTTTCACTTTGTTACCGACCCAACGGAGTCTTTGGTGTTATTAGTCTATTTTAGTGCGCTCAAGGAGGTGATATAAAGGGAATAATGTTTTTATACACTCAAAAGGTATATGCTAAGATGTGGTTATCCAAATAAAAAGTTTTCAGGCTCGAAATGGGAGTACTATGAATAACAAATGCAACTATATTCCTTAGTTAGGTGATATAAAAACTTTTCAAGTTTCTTTTTGTAAAAATTATTTTAATCGTTGTGATTTTTGTTTAGAAGGAAAAATTTTCTCTTTCATTTCATATGTCGCCATAAATTTGGTTTATATAAATACATTTCCGTATAGCATATGAAATAATTTAGGTAATTAAATAAAATTAGTGTACTTATCCCAAATAAATTTGATCATATTTGATCTTCATTCTAAGTCACATATAATTTTTCAAATAATTGAAATCTAGTAGGGGGATAACCATATTGGATTTGCATGCTATCCAATTTTAAACTTGATGGAAAATGTAATTTAGGCTGGATGTAAAACTATCAGATAACTTGAGTCAGGGAGTAGGGCAACGTACGCGATAGCAGGATATTTTCGGCGTTGTGATGGCGGGGCTCCATCCAAAAAATGTGTGATTAATACCTTTCACACGCATAATCGAAGATCTGCATCTGACTATCTTTA
>JAKWJA010002353.1:0-63013 GCA_027704765.1 Solanum habrochaites | reverse complement strand
AAAGTGATGAGGTTAGGGGGAATGGGTGTCACGAACCGACACGTAGAAATTTAGGGGATCGGGTTGTACGAACCCGACATGTAGAAGTAGGGGACGGGGTGGTGTTTATGTCACGAAAGACACGTAGAATAGGGGACGGGTGTCCGAACCGACACGTAGAATAGGGGATCGGGCTTTTTGTTTTTTGTCACGAACGACACGTTAGAATTAGGGGGGAGATCGAGATTTCACGAAACCGACACGTAGAATTAGGGAGAATAGAGTGTCACGTACCGACAATAGTAGTAGTGGAGCGGAGAGAGACGTGTTCACGTCCGAACAAGAGGAACAAAGCTAATGAATCTTGAAAGATGTTACTTAACTCATCTAATGAATAACTTCCAAATGGGTATGCGCATGAGGCTTGAGTCCTCCAGGGGGTTGTGAACTGGCGGTGCTTATAATGAGATATAGAACTTGTTGTGCTACATGTGGTATTGTAGTTGATTATGATATTATTGATATATACAGTTTTCTATGTTAGTTGGACCGATGGATAACCTACTCAGTATAGTGTTGGTTTGTACTGACCCCTACTTAGTATGTTTCTTCTTTGTTATGTGTGGAGTGCAGCAAACTTACCGTCGCTTCAACTCAAACCGCAACTCTAGCCAGCTTATTACCACGGAATTTCAGGGTGAGGTGAGCTATGATTCTAGCTTGAATGGATCTTCTTCTCATGTCTCTGATGCCTTGAAGGTACGGCTAGACGAGCTTTGTTATTTATGCTTCTAGATACTCTCGTTTAGTAATTTGATCATAGATGTTTCTTATGGTGAGACTTCCAGATTTTGGGGAAATTTGATTAGATGTTGAAATTTTAGAAGTTATGGAATGGGTTTTTATTAAATGAGTTTAAGTCTTCCGTTATATTTTCTGTTATTACATACGGAAATGTCAGGGTTTATATTGGTTGGTTCGCTCACATAGGAGGGTAAGTGTGGGTGCTAGTCGCGGCCCGTTTTGGGTCGTGACAAAAACACACCTTCATCATTACATCTTCTCTCAGTATTTTCTTTCTCAATCTCTTCCACCCTAAAATTGGATATGAAATACCACAGGAACTAATAGAAGAAATAACATCAAATCATTATTTTATAACAGGAATAATGGACCAAAGGAAATAAGAATCTTAATAAAATACGGACAAAAAGAAGAAATCCTTATAACAAGAGAACTAGTTATTAGAAGAAGAAAGAAAAGAAAGAAATAATAAAAACAGGACACAAATTCATGAAATGGATGTACCTAGTGAAATGTAAATACAAGTGAAGAAAACACAGGAAAAAGAAAAATTTAGGTGGACTACCATTAAAAATACAATTTACATAATACCAAGGAGGAAACTATAAATCATGTTAGGTTAAAATGGCTATACTAGAAACGGTTAAACCATATAATTATAGAGAAAGAAATGAAAATGAACAAATAATCTGTCAAATAAAAAAGTAATCATAAAAAAGAACAATGATGATAAATGAAAATATATATACTTGCAAAAATTATCATAGAGGATATCACACAACAGATATTATAATTCATGATAGATACAGGAAGCAGAAGCAAACATATGTAATATATTGCTTACCAGAAGATAAAGGGAAGAAAAACTAAAAACACCCCTGGTTAGAAACATGATTAATAATGAAGGAAGTAAGATAAAATATAAAGCAAAAAATATAAAATTACAATATGGGATATTAAAAATATAACAATTAAAAGAAAAATTTATCATTTCGAATTCACAACAAAAGAACTGTATTAGGTAATGCAAATTTTTTTTTTAGATAATAATTATATCAATATTTTCTCTCTCCATCGCTTCCCCCTTAAAATTGATATCAGAGCTAGCTACTAAAAATAAAACTATGGAAAAATTGAAAGCTACAAATTACAAAATAAGGGTATTATCTTAAAGTGTATGGGAGCTAAATAAATTATTCTTGAAAATATTGTTAATTATAGTTGATTATCCATGTTTTAATAAAATGTTATAATAAACATCTTTGAAGGTTTGTACAGAAAGATTATTCGAAAAAGTATGCCCAGACTTGCCTCCTAGGTTGAAACCGGTAGGCAAAGGAGGCCGTTTAGGGGAAGTAAAAGAGGTTGAGGGCGCTGCTTTAGGAACTATCAAAGAAAAAGCTGTGTAGTAAGTGACTAGACGAGATGATTATTAAAATCATTATATTACATAATAAGTAAGTATAAGTGATTAAGAGGTGGAAGAATAAAACCTTTAGAAAAAAATGAACAAAATGAGTACCTAGTTAATCGACGGATGATGATATTATAAGTATTACTACTTATGTATTATTAAAAAGGTTTAACACTGATATGAAAAAAGAAATATAGCACAAAATTAATAAACATACAAATATAGAAATAACAAACTTCAAGGTTGAAAACTGAGTGAACTATACAAAGTGTAGAAGATGAACTATATTATGATATGCTGTTGATTTATATGTATCTAGAGTATTACAGCTTATGGCGAATCAGGAAAAAAATTGAAAATGGGCGAAGACAAAGTATTAGCACATAGGATAAAAATTATTAAAGATCAAGAGAAAAATTAAGCAAAGATTTTTAAAATATATAATAAAATATGTGGAAAAAAGTAAAGAAAGTAAAATTTAAAAAAAGGGACCAAGGTGGTGTAGACAAAAAGTACGAAAACATATGGCACAACATTAAAACCCTTATATTATGGAATATAAACTATTACAATTGTAACCAAATTCTAAAAAATACTGAGGAAAGATCATTTAATAAAATACAAATTTTCCAAAGACTCTGAATATAAATTGTATGTTATTTGAAAAAAACAACATGAACAAAGAAAAGAAAAAATTTTAAACAACAGTGAATAGAAAACAGATAGAAGAAAAAAAGAAACAAGAATTACAACATAAAGAAAAAAGATTAATAGAAAATATATTAGCACAGAAGTAACAAGTATGTAATAAATCTAATATCTTATACAAAGAAAAAAAATCATTTTATGTAAATTACACATAAAATCACCTCGAATATAGAGGTAAACATTGATATAATGTCATTAAATTATAATTGAATAAAGAAGAATTTGCGCTTGATGAAAAACAAAATAAAAACATATGAAAACCAAGATGGACTGATAACAAAAATTATTTTCAAATTTAGAGAAGATATAAGAAATCGGAATAATTTAATTTAATGGTTAGAATAAGAAACAGCAAAAATAGGAGAAGGTAACAGATATGGGAGAATAACAAAAGAAAATGAAGAAATAGACAAATTAAAGCATAGACAAAAATAAAATAGAAGCAAAAAAAAAATAAGAAGTACCAACATATAGAAGAAATAAAAAACACAAAGAATATATGAACTAGAAAAAAAAGGAATTAACAAGATTAAAATTACAATATGGAAAATAAACAAAAAGCAAAAAGATAGAAAAAGACAAAGAACTAGGAATAAGGGAAAAAGAAACTAGAAAAAGAAAAAACTGAGATAGAAAATGGAAATAAAAAAATGGAAACAAAAATTAAATGGAAGATCATGAATTAAATGAAATAAATTGAACAGATGAAAATGGAAATGTTAACGGACCTGTTTAGTCAGTTTGGAGCAGCAGATTATTTCTGGAAAAAACTGGCGGAGTCGACGGACCACACGACGAGAACGTCATGGAATGACGGGACCAGTCGTGGGGGTGGGTCTCGTTCCAAAAACACTTAAAACTTGAAAAAATTGGTAATGAGGCGGACTCTCTGAACGTCACGACGGGACTGGCAGGACGGACCATGTGTCCAGACGGACCGTCACAGGGTCATTCACTAGAATCAACTATTGTATCGGTGCGGACAGCAGGACGGACCATCGGAGCACGAACGGCCTGTCACAGGCATGCGTAATCCCAGGCGGGGTCAGATTTCTGTTAATTAATTAGGGGCGTTTTGACTATTTCCGCTTCAATTATAAAGTAGTGGGTTTTAAAGTTAATAAGTCTAATACTTGGGGGTTACAAGAGGTAACCTTAAGTTAATTAGTGGGTATTATTGCCATCCTTTTATAATAATTTATGTTATAGGAAAAGGAAAGAGGGTTTTGAATAAGAAAAAGAAAAAAAAGAACAGCAAGAGATGGAGAACGCGTAGAAGAGAGAGAAGAAACGAAGAGGGTAACAAGGATTTTTGAGAAGATTTAGCTTTGTTGATCGCATTCTTTGGTGGAAGGTATAGGTTATGGTTTTTCTACTATCCGTAGTACACTCTTTAATACGAATAATATGGGTTGGGTTGTATTTTAAAATCTTCTACATGATTAAAGTATGCTTGATGATGTGATTATACAATTGTGATAAATAAGGCAAGATGAAGCTATTTATCCCAAATCTTGAAAACCCTTGTTAAGATGATGCTTGGTATAAAAGAAGGCTGATGAACTAATGTAATGGGGGTGATTTGATGCCTTGGTATAAAAGAAGGATCGAATGAATCATAAGAATGAAGATTAGTGGTGAGCGTGTGGATGGGAGTCACGAACCGCCACGTAGAATTAGAAGGATCGGGTGTCACGAACCGACACTAAGAATTAGGGGATAGGGTTTGTCACGAAACGGAACGTAGAAATAATAGGGATCGGGTTGTCAGAACGACACGTTAGAATTAGGGAGATCGCGGTGAATGAACCGACACATAGAATAGGGGAGCGGTTGATGTCAGAACCCGACACATTAGAATTAGGGTACGACAAAGTGTCACGTACCGACACATAGTAGTAGGGGAGCGGAGTGTCAGTACAGACACAGAGGAATAATAAAGATAATGAATCTTGAAAGATGTTAGTATACTCAAGATAATGAACCTAATCCAAATGAGTATGGTTAATTGAGGCTTGAGCCTCATGTGTGAACCTGGCGGGTGCTTATAAATGAGTATAGAACTTGTTGTTGGTACATATAGTATTTTAGGTGATTTATGATATTTCGGATATATACTTTTTATATTTTGAGTTGGCCGATGATACCTTACCAGTACTCGTTTTCTGTATGACCCCTGACTTGTAATTGTTTTCTTGTTATTTGTGGAATGCAAGCAAAAGTACCATCGTCTTAAACTCAACCGCAAACTCTATCCAGGTCTTCATTACACCGTGATATTGCGGGTGAGCTAATGCGTCTAGCTTGGACTGGATCTCTTCATCATGTCTTAGGCCTTGAAAGTTCCGACATAGACTAAGCTTTGTTATTTTAGCTCTAGATACTTTAGTTTAGTAATTTGATTCTAGGATGTTATTGTGGTGAGGCTTCCAGATTGTTGGGGAAAGGGAAATAATAGATGTTTTGAATGTTAGAATTATTGAATTGGTTTTTGGTATTTAAGAGGTTTAAGTCTTCGCTATTACTTTATGTTGAGATTATATGAATTATGTCAGGGTTAGATGGGTTGGTCGTCAATTAGGAGGGTTAAGTGTGGGTGGGCCAGTCGCGGCTCGTTTTGGGGAGTGACAAAAACTTGGTGGTATCAGAGCATTAGGTTAGTTGGTCTCCATCACACAAAAAACAGGTTTCTAGTAGAGTCTTAGGAACGGTAGGGGGACGCCTTTACTTTTCTTTTGAAAGGCTATAAGACTCCAGGAAAATTCCATTCTTTCTCTTTCGTGTATTACTTGGATCCAATTGGTATCTACGGTGTACAAATGGTATCTGACATTCACCTAATTTCGCAGAAGATGGTTAGGAACTAGAGAACCGACCGCGCTAACATAGGACGGCAGACAAAGAAGCGCTGAGCCAGCCACTGGGGTGTTGTAGCTCGAAAGAGGAAGTCAGTGACAAATAGGCCGTGGAAGAGTTCGTGCGAGGAAGTCCTCTAAGAAGAGGACGAGCACCTAGCCATCTGGCACTAGGGGTGGTGACTCCTCCACAGACTGAGGAATGTAGTAAGAGAGGGTGAGGAAGGGGAAAACTGAAACAAGTGCAAATGAGGAATTGACACCACAACCTCCCCGAAAGATCAATCAGGTTCTTGCTATTTGTGGTTATACTTGATCAGGGCTAGACGGCCCAGTGTTTTTCTGCACCAAACACCCTTCCGGTTTACGGGGTAACAACATGCAGCTACTATGCAACAGCCCATGGATTGACTCATTGGCAAATAGGCACGTCTTCATCGTTTGACTAATAGTGACAAATGCTCAGCCATGAACTTTTCAGCAAGTTCTTGAAAAATGGAAACCTCGTCGTCAAGGGGTGATGAATATGAGGATGCCTATTATGATTTTTCTGGGTTGAATGTCAGGAGCTACTCACAAGATAGGTTTATAGTAGACGGTTTGGTGTGAGTTTGTGACTTATCAATTTCAAGGGAACGCCAAAATGTGGTGGGCGTCAAATGTTGAATGGTAAACACAGAGGCACCACCTATGGACTTGGGCATACGTCTTCTAGCTGATGTATGGAGAAGGATCTCCCCCGCGACTTTTGAGAGATAGGAAAAAGAGATAGTTCTTGCGCTAGAGCAAGGCGGTAGGATGTCGGTTATGCAAATAGGCTAAGTTTCGTGCATTATCCAAGAATGCCACCCAACTTTGTTTCTAGTACAAAGAGCGAATTCGCCGTTTCATGAAGGGGTTGGTTGAGTCCGAATTTCGGATTTCAGGCAGGCAGGTAGCGGAGCTACGGGACAAAACCTTTCAAGAGTGGAGACTTCGTGCTAGGTGAAGTGGAAGGAGGAGTGAGCAGATGCTTCACCATGGCATCGGACATCAAAAGGTTTCGACAGGGAGGTGAGTTAATGGTTATTACCTCTAAGGGACAGGGTTAAGGAGGTTACTCAGTCCGGACCAATTCAGTCTTCACTTTAGATTATAGTTGGGGGTCCACCTCAGACGGCCAACACTCCTCTGAGAGACTATTCTTGACGCCAGGGAGTGTTATGGATGGGGGCGACTGTACATATTAGAGGAATTGTCCAAAACAGAAGTTATAGGACCCCATAGCGAGAGGTAGAGGTGTCATGGTAGAGGCGTTATTTGAGAACGCGGTGGCCGAGGTAATGGTGAGTACCAAACGGCCGGGGGCGGGGTGGGTGGTATAACGGGCCAAATGGAGTCACACAACACACATGGTAGGGGGCAATGGGAAGACAGGTGATAGGGCCCTGTTAAGCGTTCCCTGGGCGGTCTGAACGGAAGACATCAGATGTTGTTAGCACAGGTAGCTTTTGGTTTTGTGCGTGCATGGCTTCGTATTATTGCATCCTGGCTAACATTGTCATAATGTATCTTCCTCATTTGTAATGTTCTTAATTTACATTGTTGAATTGATTGGGACATGCCTATTCGTGTTTCTACTCCGGTGGTTGAGTCTGTTGATAGTTGAAAAGGTATATAGGTCGTGTCTGGTGACTTTTGCGGGGAGCAATATCATGTAGATTTGTTATCTTAGAAATGGTTGATTTCGATGTATAATTCTGGGTATGACTGGTTTCTCCCAAATTTTGCAAACTTGGATCTGTAATGCTAAAACTGTGACGTTACCAAGCCTGGGACAGATCCCCGTTAGGGTGGGAGGGTGATAACTTCCAACCCGGCTTCGTATCGTCTACTTTCTGCGTGCTAAGGAAGAATGGTTAGTAAGGGTTCTGTTTAGCTTTCTTGGCGCACATCAGGGATGATACTGACCCAAGAACAATGCCAAATTGCGTAGGTGTTCGTATAGTCGTGAGTTTTCAGATGTGTTTCCGCAGACCTTCTTGGTATATTATGCCACCGGATAGCGATATTGGACTTCGGCATCGATCTTGAACCGGGTACTCGCCCCTATTTCTATACACTTTATAGAATGGCCCCGACTGAGCAGCTAAGAGAGGTTGTTTTAAAGTCTAAACGTCAAGAGTTGATGAGCAAAAGGCTTCATTAGACCAAGGCCTTCCCCTTGGGTGCTCCTATTAGTTGTGAAGAAGAAAAGATGGGCCCACCCCCCCCCGTCACTTCGGATGTGAATAGATTACCGGCAAACTAAAATAACAGTAAACGTTAAAACAGTATCCTCTTCCTGCATTGATATGGTTCGATCAGTTACAAGGTGCTGGTGCTTGTGTCTTCTCTAAGATGACTGAGGTGGTTTATTCATCAAATGAAAATACGGGCAGACAGGATGGGCCACCAAAGACTGCTTTTCGGAACCAGGTAGGGCATTATGAATTCTTGGTAATGTCTTTGGAATAACGAATGCCCCCTACTGCTTTAATGAGCTTGCTGAACGGGATTTTTAAGACCATATTGGATCTCTTTGTGATCGTATTTATGATGATTAACTGATTAACTCCAGAGTAAGTAGTTAAAGGACATGAGGAGCATTTGAGAATTGTGTGGAAAGGTTTCGAGGGAATTAAAAAGCTTTATGACCAAATTATCCCAAGTGTGAGTTTTGGCTAGATTCAGTGTTTCTTGGGGCAGTGGTTTCTACGGATGGAGTTGATGGGGATCCTTCTAAAATTGAAGATAGTGAAGATTGGGTAAGACCTACTAATGTGTAGAAATAAGAAGCTTTGTTGGTTTAGCCAGTTACTACCTCGAGTGTCAAGGGATAGGGATCTCTTCTATGCTTCCCAATTGACGAACTTTGATAAGCAGAATGTTCCGTTTGTAGGTATGAGGAATGTGAGGGACGCTAAGAAAAAACTCAAGGACCTTGCTAACTACCGCAACCTATCCTAATTGCCATTAGAGGGGTAAGAATTCATTGTTTATTGTGTTGCATCCTATTCTGGTTGGGGCAGTGCTAATGCAAGAGAAGAATGTGATTGCTTATGCTGCGAGGCAATTAAAGGTTGATGAACGTAAGTATCCGGACCCCACGATTTAGAGTTGGTTGCTGGTGGTGTTTGAATTAAAAGAACTGGAGACCCACTATTATATGGTGGGGTTAGGTTAAGTGGGAAGTCTATACGGATCATCGTAGCCTACAGTATGCTCTGTACTAGAGAGAGATTGGGAATTTGAGAACGAGGAGGTGGATGGAATTACTGAAGGATTATGATGGACCATCTTGATATCGGGGAAGGGAAAGGCTAAGTTTTGTTGGCAGACGCCTTTAGCTTAAGTATAGAAAAGCAGGGAGCATGGGTAGTTTAGCCTCACTTGCAAGCCTCTAGACGCCCTGGCTAGAAGAGGTTCAGCCACTTGGATAATGACCTTATGAGGTTGGAGAAATGAGAAGGGGGAATTTGGCCAGTGTGGAGGGCAGATTTCCTTTCGTGACAAAAGTAAGGAAAAAGCAGAGTTTATGATGAGGAAACTGATTCGGATCCGAGGAGAGGTCTGTTGCGAGGAGAGTCTAAAGAAGCAATTAATAATGATGAGGAAGGTTGTTTTGAACTTAAGGGAAGGGTATGGTACCCCGTGTTGATGATTTGATCCACACGTATCTTACAGAGGCTCATAGTTCCGGATATTTATATACATCCTGGTGTGCAACCAAAGATGTAGCCCTCACCTCATTTTGGTTGTTCTAGGACGAAGATGGGTAAATTTGTATATAATTGTAACATCCATTTTGTCGTTTTTAGTATTAGAAAATTTGTAGTCATAAAAGACTTTTCGATAGTTCTAAATAAATAGGTTTGGGACTATTCATAAACTTTAGTTATACAATTAAAGGGCAATTAAATTTTAGTAAATATATGTAGTTGGTGCGTTCAAGAAAATAACATTCTAATTAAAGGTTCACTTCACATTTTATAATTAATCATATTAACAAGTAGGTATAATTAATAACTGTATAAGAAAGAAGATAAAATGTAGCCGCTGAACCCTAATTTTTGTGGTGATGAAATACAAGGATCACCCAAATTGCATGCGTACAAACCTTAAACCTCTCCTGAAATTGTTTCACTCATGGATCATATAAGGTTATATTAGTATCATAGCTTCCGGAATCGTGATAAACAAAGGGGATACATTATTAATATTATATATACTAGAATTAAATTTCCAAGTATCTCCACGAGGAAGGGTATCAGCTCCTGATCCAACTATATTTCGACAATTAGTTGGGAGGTTAAATTCCATTCTATTACTCGACTGGATATCTCTTGTGCAGTTCAACAAGTTAGTCAATTATGGAAGCTCCCCTGAAACTTGTTAGTTGTTCATAACATCAATTAAGTGCATTCGAGGAACATTTACTCGGGATTGTTATGTCAAAGTTTGTTATCTATTTAGTCTAATAGTTTTAGTGATTCTAATGTTCGAGATATACTTGATATCGTTATTCAGCTCGGGTTGGTTCATGTTCTTGGAAAAGTCATGATATCTTACAAGAGTTAAAAAAAAGAAGTTTGCGTTAAAATTTGTAACTGAGATCGAATATTATCAATGTTCTTACTCCTTTCTCCAAGGGTTGTAGGTTTCGTGGATAACTAAATGAGATGGATTCCTTTATCTGATTATAGTTCCTCTCCACCATGAAAATAGACAAGTGTTGTTCAGTTGCTATTGAATGAACACAGCAAGTGGTTTTCATATAACAAGAAACTGGGAGATAAAGGAGTCATTATCTTCCACAGTTGACCAGTAGTGATATTAAAATAGCTGATTCTTTACAAAAATCCATGGAACGACAACACCATTAGTTTATCGTAGGCAATTTATGCTTCTTGATCCACCAACGTTTAATTGTGAGGGATGTTGCATGAATGACAATAAATGATTGTATATATTAAAGTAATTATATAATGATATATATAGAATAATCATATATAGTTGTTTGTAGAATCAAAGGAATAAATATTTGATAGAAACAATATATTTGATAGGATAGCACTAGAAACACCAGATATATAGAAAGGAACATTGTGGAGAACAGTTTTAAAGTTTAGATTATGGATAGAAAACCTTACACCCAGAAAGTTTAGAAAAGTACTTAGAAATGATTTTAAAAAATAGATGGATATCCATCAAGCAACAAATATAGAATATTAGCTAAATAAGAATCAGAAGTGTAAGACGAGTGAATTATGGAGGCCTGGACAATAGATATAGAGGAAACAAAAAAAGAAAAGATTAATAAACAGAACAATTAATGACAATAATAACTAATGCCTAAAATGTGTTATATAGAACAATATACTTGTGCATTTAAGAATAAAATATTAAATACAAGAAACACCCCAATCAATTACAAACATATGCATTCCTAAAATATGAAAGCCAATCACAATAAGGACTCTAATGTCAAATACTCTCGTCTAAGAGTATTAAAGACACCAAAAATAGTTAAATATAAATAGTGTATTGTCGGAAAAAAAATGATTATAATTTCATGAACGAAGATAATCTAACACGAGATTAAAATGAGTTATCTCAACCTGGCACTGATATACTGAGACTGACTAGAAAATGAAGGCGATGAGTCGAAGTTGTTGGTTACACTTACGCACTCTAAAAAGACAAAACAAAGGAAATACAAGTAGGGCTCAATCGGGGCGGCAACATGTAATGTGTACGGTAGCATTGGCAAACCCAAAATAAAAACTAACCATACAATAAATAAATAGTTACAAAAATAAATCTGACAAATTAACCGGTTAGCTAGATACGAAAAAAAATGAAACAAGTGACAACGGAAGAGTTACACAACATAACAATAATCCAGTTACACATATGGGACCATTATAGTTATATAAGGGTATTTTTACACTTTATAAACTACTCATATAAGAATTAGCGGCAACAATAATTGGTGAAGAGAAAGAAGATAAATAGTAGCCTCTGGACCTTATTAAAAATTATTCTGTGACAATACAAGGACACCCAACTCGCATCAGGTTAAAAATCACTTAATCTTTGTTGAACATTAATACTCTGGATATATAAGGTGATATTAGTACATAAAAGTTTCATGAATCATAAAAAACAAAGGGATACATATATTAATTATATTATATGTGAATTTGAAAAAAAAGGAGTTTGAGTGGACGAGTGGTATATATGAATGTTTCACCCAATGAAGGGTAGATTATGAGGTTGGTAAGAAGGGTAAGTTAGTCCCCTGTACAGTGGTCTTATAATATAAATATCAAAGAAAGAGTCGTTGGCGATGGTAGCTTCCGAATTAGAATACCACCAAGTTTAAAAACTTGTCGTCCAGATTTTATGTCTCCGTGTTGAACAAGTGACATCGGGGATCCTCATCTATTATACCAACACTTAAAATGGGGAATAAGGATTAGATATGATATGCGGAAATTCCAGTCATATTTGAGATGACCAAGTTTTTCAGATGAGAACAAGGAGTGGCATTGATAAGGTCCTTTTAAGGACGGGAAGTAAAATACTTAGGGTCATCGACCTCTCGGACGACGGAAATATATTTATTATACAGTATTAAATTATTTGTAAATGTTTATAATATATGGTTGGACCCCCTTTTAATAATTTGCGGTTCGCTCTCAGATTGGAACCCCCTGAATAAAAAAATCTAATCCGTCACTAATCTCAAGAATGAAAAACTACATACTTTTTGATCTAAAGCTCCTTTCACATATCCTCATAGAGGAAATGCTTTATAATGGATGATCCTTTAAAATCATAATGGTTGATATTAACCTTATATATAAGCTAGTAAGAGAGGAGAAAATGCGAATATATAATGTAAAAAAGCACTATAAAGTGTACCGTGAATACTTGTTATTTTTTTTCTCCACTAGCATAATTTTATTTACCATAATCCTTTTATACCACGTGTAAGAACTCAAACCAGTCTTTCCTTGAAGTTTTCATTTGGAATTGCGTGAAATGGTCTGGTGCGACCATTGTAATTGTATCAAGTTTGTATTTTTGAACCCTTCCTTACTATTTCTGTCATATGGATCCTTAGACTCAATAAAACAGATTTATCGGACCCTTCTTCCATGACCACATTAGGTGGCTTTAGATGGATGAAGTTTGACAAAAGTGTTGTGTTTACACTCGTTAAGGCGAGTAAGTACTATATTTCATTTAAATATGTTAATAAAAATATAAGTAATAAAAAAATTAAAAAAAATAATTATTTTTGTGGCTTTATGAACGATAGAGAACATAAAAATTATGGTGATGTTTTTTGTATATAAGAAAATGGGGCTAATGGTGAAGCTGAAGATCGATGATTGTGAGGTGACATCGAATGTAAAAAAAAATTGTGATATGGTTAAAGAAGAATGATAAGAGAAATAAGACAAATTTTTGTTCTAAAAATAAATAATTAATGGGTGTGTATTTGAAATTCATGAGTGATGACGACGTGCACTTTTGTTGAGCGTTTGAAGCTGCAGCAACGCTAAGGAGGTTTTGTAAATGTCGACATGTTTAGTCTAAGGGCCTCATGATAAATAGGTAAGTAGAATGGTTAAGAAATACCATTTATAAAAGGATAAGGGTCCACCAAACCATTCTCCATGGAATCTCTATTTCTGTCTCTTCCGAGCCCTGAAATTTTTAAGTCTTTTTAACATTCTTTTTCTTGCATCTGTTTTCCTCTTCTATGGGTTATGTTTTATTGTGATGATGATGAATATACCTACTTTATAATCAATCTCAAAATGAATACTTATTTCAGGTTTCATGGTATTTAATAAATATTTACGATTCTCCTCATGATTTGGTTCGTGAGGTTTCTAATTGGTTGGATTCATACTCAGAGATGCTTCAAAATTGGTGTTCGGTTCCCTATTATTCTTTTCACTTATATATTTTTTTCCTGGCAAGTTTACATTTTGATAGTCACAATATGTGGGTATTTGTTTTCTGCTTCTTTTATTGTACATTGTGAATCTTTTATTTTTTTTCTCACTCGCCTAATTTTATTTACCATAATCCTGTATATCCACGTTGTAAGAAACTCAAACCCTCTCTTTCCTTTGTAGTTTTCATTTTGGACTTGGTTGAATGAAATGGTCTGGGTGGACCATTGTTACTTGTATCAGTTTGATTTTGAACACTTCTACTTATCTATTTGTCTAATGGATCCTAGATGAATAAAACATAATTTATCAGGACCCTTCTTCCATGGACCAAACTTATGTGGGCTTAAGATGGATGAGTTGACAAAAAGTGTGTGATTTCACACTCGTTAAGGCGAGTAGTAGACTATATTTCAATTTTAAATAGGTAAAAAAATATAATTTATTAATAAAAAAATTAAAAAAAAAATAATTAATGTTGTGGCTTATGAACGATGATTGAGACATAAAATTAATGTGATTTATTGATATAAGAAATGTGCTAAGGGTGAAGATGATGATGTGAGGGTGGAATCTAATTGTAAAAATTGAAGATATGGTTCAAGAAGAATGAAAGAGAAATAAGACAATTTTGTTTGTCTTAAAAAAAAAATTATTAATGTTGTGTCATTTGAAAATCTGATGTGAATGACGACGTGTCACTTTTGTGAGCGTTTGAAGCTCAGACACGCCCAAGGAGGTTTAAATGATCGACATTCGTTTAGTCTAAGGCTCAGTGATAAATAGTTAAGTAGAATGGTTTTAAGAAGACCAATTATACAAGTATAAGGGTCCACAAACCATTGCTCCATGGAATCTTCTATTTCTTTCTCTCCGAGCCCGAAATTTTTAGTCTTTTTAACATTTTTCTTGCATCGTTTTTCCTCTTCTATGGTTTATGTTTATTGGTCTGTGATAATGATTCATGAATATAACTACTTTATCATCAATCTCAACATGAATAACGTATTTCAGTTCTTCAGTGGTATTTAATAAATTATTTCGATTTTCCTGATTTTTGTTCGTGATGTTTCTAATTATAATTTGGTTTTGATTCATTACTTTCAGAGATGCTTGAAAATTTGGGTATTCGTTTCCCCTTTGTTCTTCTCACTTCTATATTTTTTTTCCTTGCAAGTTCACATGTTTTGATAGTCACAATATGTTGGGTATTTTTGTTTTCGGCTTCTTTTATTGTAATTTTCCTGCTTCTAAAATAGTTATTTGTAAATTTTGTAAATTTTATGTTTCTAACTGGTTTTATTACTCAGCATTTGTTTTTACTTTAGATTTGTTTGTTTTCCTCTCTTCTTTATGACAACACCACTAATTTTTTTTCGCTTTTCTTAATTAATGTGAATCTTGATATGTACTTAAAATGATATTTTTAAGGATGGGAGGAACGAATAAAGAGGACTATACATATGTTCTCTTGCCAGCATTCATGACGATAAAACTGGATGTTATAATCAAATAAATATGCATAATACATTATACACATTCAAATAGAAAATCTCCAATATTTGTAGGGTACTATATGATAGAAATTACAAAGTTGAAGATATAGATAAAGAATTTTATAGGATGGTTAAGATTCAAAGAAGACAAAGATAACAATGTCAAGAAACATGTGATGCTTGTGAAGAAGACAAGATGTTTTAGAGGCACTCGACAAGTTGTTCACTCATGAAGAAATGAAAGAAAAGTTTGTGTGTTCAATATTAGCGCAAGTTTGAACTCAAACCCTTCATACAATCAAAAACAACAAAAGGAGTCTTCTTAACTACCTAAAGGTAAGATTGGTTATGTCCTATGCTTTTGAATTAATACTTGTGAATGAAATATAATGTGACTTGGATGCCTTTTTCTATTGTCTTCAATGTCCTAGGATGTTGTCAGTAGCAAATATATATTCCTTATTTGAAAATTTAGTACTGAAAAAGAAAGACAAAAAAGTTTGGATTCTCAGATAATGATTTTCATACTTGGCTAAGTTTAGGGGGACTGTTCAAAACTTGTACGTTAACTCATCTGATGTGAATAATTCAAAAAATACATTACTTTTGGCGAATCAGTACAATACTATTAAATTTTGAAGAGTTCAAGAATAGGTCACTCGGTAGTGAGACCATAAATAGGATAAATGAAATGAACTGGCAAAGATGTTTGGGTGTTATTCTAATTTGGTGTTTCCTAAACGTTTCTTATAAAGCTAAATTTATATTTTGTGTTTTCTGTAGATAACTTTCTAAACAATTTTAGCTTTAACCTCTTAAATCAGTTGATTATATTCTAATTCGTTATATCATTTTTTGTAGTATTGTCGAGAACTATTTAGAGGCTTCGAGGACTCTATTTAGAGTTGTATGATTAGAGGGTTTGTCAGTTTATAAGTGATTTTTATTTTCCTTTATGGTGAATTATAATATCATTTTCGTGAATGATATTCAGCTATCGTTTCTCTCTCACTTACAGACATTAGATTTTTTGTGTTTATTAATTGGGGAGTGTGATGGATGATCTCGAAAAAAAGCAGCGCCACTCTGATATTAGTGGGAACTGGTCAAATTTCTCATACCAATACACCCTTTGAGTTTTTAATAAAGTTCATTTGAATGGAGAACAAAAAGTGAGTATTTATATATTTATTTGTACTGCAGAACACATGTTATTCTATTTTATTGAGGTTTGTGCTAAGATGAACAGTTATTATTTCTTCACTACGAAGTTTTCTACAGTTTCATTTGGGAAACAAAAGAAATAAAGAAAGACTCTAGCAAGTTGCAAATAAAAAAAGAAAAAGAACGATATGAAAAACTGCACACTTATATGATCTTCAGTCCCTGGAATTACATTTCCATATTTAGAAATGTTTAGAAATATGTTATAATGTATCGTTGACCACCCCCCTTTACTGACCAATCCTTTCCTTCCGCCCGCCGCTTTATAGTAGTCTAATCGCGTCACTAAGAAGCTATAATAGTTAAACATAAAGCAGGGGGTTTGTTTGTTTGTTTTTTTGTAATAGGGTGTGTGTTTGTGTAGAATATGTCAACTTTAAAGAAAGGCCCACAGGCGTGACAAGCCTGAGGTAAAACTCAACATGTTCTCGAGATTCACGAGAAGACTTTTGTGTACTCTGCCTAGATGAGATTACAAAATTTAAAATTGTCATGAGTTATACTTTGAGGTGTGATGTGTCCTAATTTATCTTATTTCCAATAGGATTTCTTCTTTTTAGATCTACCAGAAACTCTCTAAAATAACTAATGATCGTGCTTGAGTCAATCGCCTGAATGGTAGACACGGGAAGCTATTTGTCTCAGGTGAGCACTGTCCTCACGAAATATCAAATGCAATGTGGTAATGTGAAAGTGTGGACATATAATGCCTAACAACAAGCTAGGTAGAAACGGGAGCGTAAGTAAGTTAATTTATCTGTGAAAGAGTTTTATATGATGTATGAAGCAACTATTGTAAAATTTGTACTAGATTGTAGAGATAGATTAAGCAATTCCAAGGGTCTATCATTATACCAAGAAAGAGAAGCACCAACTAATGTTTGCATACCCAGATTATGAACTTGCTTTGGTAAACGACCGGTTGTCGTTTTGAGCCGCAGATTTATTTATGGAAAAACTGTTGGTTGAGTTCGCCGAACCCCACGACGAGACGTCATTGGGCCGATGGACCGTGTGGGGGTCTCGTCCAAACATCTTAGATTTAGGAAATTTGGTGGTACTTAGATCGACTCTCGAACGTCCGACGTTTACGGTGACAAGGACGGACGTCTCAGGCATGACGGCCGTCACAGCCCTTGCTTGGGAGAAAAATCTGGTCTTGAACTCTGTGACGGAAGCAGCAGGACAGACCATCGAAGGCAAGACGGGCCCGTCACAGATGCTTAATCCCGGCTGTGGGTCGGATTTCTGTTTAAGGTTTTAAGCGGCGTTTTGGGACTATCCTCTTATAATTATTAAAGTTAGTGTTGAATATATAATCCAATTTTCTTATTGAGGGTTTAAAGGAGATAACCTTAAATTAATAGTGGGTTACTTTTGTCATCTTTTATACTTAATTATATTATATTAGGGTAAAAGAAAAAGAAAAAGGGTTGACTAAGGAAAAAAATAGAAAGAAACAGAGAGACAGAGGGAGGAAACGAACGAGGAGAAAGAGAAGAACGAAGAGGAAAGCAAAAGACTTTGAAGATTAGCTTGCTTGAGCACGAATTCTCGATGGAGGTATAGGTTATTTTTTTTTTTTGTTTTTATACTATTTGGAGAAACTTTAATAGCGAATGAGGTATTTGGTAGACTGGAATCTAGACCCCAGACGAGACCAGACGTCGTTGACCTCTAGAGGTCGCAACAAGCTACTAAGTCATACATACTTTACATAGGTTAAATTTACGGAAAATTTGACTCTTTTTGTAATCAAACCCATCTTGACTTCACCATTCTTAACATTTTATAATCGTTCATCATCAACCATCTAATATTTAAAGAAATAAAAAACTGAAAGAATGAAAGAAATGGTTCATAAGTCTTAATTGTATTAATTGCCAAAATGGCCCCCCAATACAACGTCTGAATCAAAAAGCGATAGAAACGCTAGTGAGAGACATGCTACACTAGCTCACAATAAAACTACGCAGGATATAAGACAGTAGCATCATCGAAAGCAATGAGGACCTACCAAACTCCGGATGAATGTGACGTCAGGGTTAGATGCCAACAAAGATCCACTGCTGCAACTTGTCGGACCAATTGTGTTGCCACGTAAAAGAGTATAGATTTATAGGAGTTAGTACAGCACGGTGTACTAAGAGAGTATATGAAGCACACAACACGAACATGATGAGAAAGAAAGAACAACTCTTTCAACGAGATGATTTTTGGAAGTCAAGGTCACTAGGTATTATAGACTTGCAAAATTAAGATTCGGAAGTAGTGAAATTTGCAAATGGCGTTTAGGAAGGTCATGCCATGAGATTGAACATGCATTAGTAAAATATCGTTATTGCACATAGAATTATACATACGTCATATGACACATATCATTAGCAACATAACAATATCCCTGCTTCTTTCATATCATTCATGCATTATGCCATGAACTTTTGGAATATGGATCTTGACATTAAAAAAGACTTTCAAAAATGAGGGGTCCAACATATGGAAACTCAAAATAGGGATTGTCTTCATAGCAAGCACAAAGTCTTCTCATTCTTTTCATACGTACTTTCATTTCATGTCATTCATAGGCAACTGTGGACACAAGGCTATGACACTAGGCTAACCACCTTTGGTATCACTTATTTAATTGGTGGCTTCATTTGAGGCTTCGACCTCCATTAATTCATTGGGAACTATAACTTTAACCGACGAGACATGTGAGCATCATGAAATCCAGTGTCCCCCCACAACGAAAAGAGGTGGAAATCACCGCGGCCTACTAAGTGACACCCAATAAACATTGCTAGTTTTGCTAGTTTACATGGGAAATTTAACCCCTCATGTTGCTCCTATATTGGCAGTATAGGGTCAAAGACTGGGAGAGAGACGTACGGAGACCCATACCCGGGCAAGCCGGAAAGGAACAAAGTCTCATCTCATGAGAGTTACGTGAACTCGCCCTCTTCACATCAGAATGCCTCACCGCTCTAGCTAGCTTGTAGGGTTCTCAGCTATAAAGTTCCATTACGTTCAAACTCATACGTATCTGAAGTTGACTTTTAATATGAGGACAAATATAGCTCACTAGACGATATCTCATCTATCATTAGTATTAAGTGTGTTAAGCTCACAATACCTTCATTTAGAGATTCCATAGAGACTGGTCTCTTCATTATCACACTCTCCTTGTTGAGTAAGTATGATTGGAACATTTATTTACGCTAATTGAGATTGATCTCATCAATTCATTAGCCTATGTCATGTTGTCCCACCACATTCTAAATTATTAGCCACTCTTTGACTTTTCATAGTTACTTCACCTTTTATTACGTGAAGCTTATTTCATCCTTCATAGTTTATGTCATCTGTATGCCAATGTACTTGGCTAGTTAGTGATCTTACAATCATACTTAACCCTCAATAGGGTTATCGTTTCATTACATACATCTTAGGTCAACTTCATTTTTGAACGTCAGGTTAGACATAGGTTGTCTTACATACAAGCATGGAGCTTTCATTCGTTAGTTCTCTAAGTGATTATTACTCCTAAGATTATGTAGTACAAGACTATGCATCTTGCGGATAGTATATACCAAGAACTTAATTTTTCATTCTAAGTAAAAATGACATTATTAGTGGTGACGATTTGTCACGTTTGACTTATGCATAATGGAGAAGATTGGGGCAAGGGAACCCAAATCTTGGATTAACTTGGATATACTATATTTTTATTAATTTTATTTCTAATATGCATTAACATTAGACTCTAAATAAATGTCAACATTTAAAGTGAAGGATTTAATTTTCATTTTAATTTCACTCTTAGATAACCGAATGGTTGGGGGTTCGAGCCCCCACAACCCTTTTGATTTTAAGAGTTAAATCCGGTAAAAATAGAGCGGTTGAGGGTTCGAACTCTAAAAGCCCCCCCCCCTTTTTTTTAAAAAAATTTTTGCTGAGGAGGCTGTGAGGTAGTGGGTTCGAACCCCCCCACATCCCCTCTATATTTATTTTATTTAAATTGGAAAGTGGCAGTGAGGTTGTGGGATCGAATCCCAACAGCATCGCTTTGTTTCCTTGTTATTTCGACTCTCCCATCAGTACCGAGGTCGTGGGTTCTATCCCACACCTTAAATTTTCTTTTTTGATTATTTCCTCTCCCTTCGCGTGTACTGGGAGGTCATGGGTTCGAATCCCACACCTCCCATTTACTTGTTTACTTAATTTTTCTCTTTCTCCTCCCCATAGGTAGCGAGTTCAATTCCCCCCAGCTGCATTTCCCTTATTTTTTCTCGAGAACAGGAGCTAGGATCGAATCCCCCCTAGGCCCCGTTTTCCTTTTTCTTTGCCTCACAAAACCAGTAGCTAAGGGGTTTGATTTCCCTTAGCTCCTTCACGTTTTTCTCGTATCTTTCAGCCTGCTCAACATTTGAGGTCTTGGGTTTAATTCCCATTGACCTCACTTATTTATTTTCCTTTTTCAAAACCCTGAATTTAACCTTATGGGAGAGTATGCAATATGGAAATTTTTTTCTTATCATTCTTCAATCATTTTTAGTCACCTCTTTCATGAGTTTACTTATCTAAAAGGGTGTTATTCAACCCAATATTCTTCATTATAATGAACACCACATTGCAAACACATAACACACATAAAATACACCAAAAACACATGAACATTCGACTAAAAACAGTTCCTAAAGCCACTGCCCACGATGCACACAAAACACCAATATTTGGTTACACTTCGAATATCATTTTCGTAATTTCCGTCACATAAATCATATTCACACTTAATAATTTCCCATCCTACAAATTCATAGTTTTCAAGAGCTTGAGAAACGTTCGAAGGATACTCTTGGAGAAAGAATTCCAGGAGAGAAACCCATACCTTTTGATTTTACTCAAGTGTAAAGTTGCTGCCCGGAAACTCCTCCACACCACGCCCAATTAGCTTCAACATACACCCCACTCGACAAACCTCCCTTAGCCTTGACGTTTTGATTACTTTGTCTTTTACTAAAAAATTCTTTTGTGTTCTTCAAGTGTGAAGAACTCTTGATGTATTTTCTAGTTTTTGTTGTGTTTGGCAGAATAACGTAAGAGAGAGATTGAGAATGTGAGAGAGAGTTGAGAAACGTGAGGGAGAGAGAGTTATTAGGATTAGAAGACTAAATTCAAGACTAAATTAAATCCTATTTAATTAACTTAATAAAAAATTGATTTATTTTAATTAATACGTGAAAGGACTATTTTACCATTAAAGAATAAATTTTAATTGATGATTAAATCATCAATTCCTTGCTCCTAGTGGGGCTCGAACCAGAGTGGAAACCCATTTGCGAAATGGGTCACTCTGAGTTACCCCAAATTTGAAAATCTCTTTTAATTAAATAAATTTATTAATTACTTAGGATAATTACAATATGAACCTTGGCCTGGAAATGACCATTTTATCCCTGGACCGTCAAAACATAAAATTTCTTCTTTTAAGTTCGGTAAAGACTCCTTCGATGAAATCTTCGTTTTGGTGAACCTTACTTGGTTGGTTCAAACATTTACAAGCCCAACTAACTCCACAAGTTAGTTGACTTGATCGTAGTAAGGTTTCTACGGTCTGTTTGTACGCGTATCAATCCGTGTGAACCTTGGTTTAATCGCAAGAATTATTGACACCCTATGTCTTGATCTTATTCATTTTTAGGGTTGTTACAATTTGTGCAAGGAAACAATCAATTATAAAGATTAAGGGAATGATATAAAATATCCCGAGTTGGTTGGTAAGTTGATATTATTAGCCTTAATGATTGGTTGTCGTAGATGAAGATAATGACGTTAAATGACAGGTTCACACTTTGTAAGCAATACGAATTGGAATTTGAGGCATGTAAGACTATTCAATTTCCTTTTTCTATGGCATTAACCCAACACTTGCATTACAAAAAGTAAGCTTTCTAAGTGTCCTTTGTATTGATTGATCAATACTTGCAGTTCCTA
The DNA here is from genome assembly GCA_027704765.1 of Solanum habrochaites. Classification (NCBI taxonomy): domain Eukaryota; kingdom Viridiplantae; phylum Streptophyta; class Magnoliopsida; order Solanales; family Solanaceae; genus Solanum; species Solanum habrochaites. The sequence continues at coordinate 40,545 of JAKWJA010002353.1, read as the reverse complement.
CTCCGTAGAGCATAGAAGTGAGTACTCTAATATGAGTTTGTTACTACATGTACATGCTTACTTTACCAAGCATTTGTTTCATCTTTTTTGATCGACAAAGTATCCCATACATGGATTTCCCTTATATAAATGAAAATGATCCTATATTACACGACATACAATCTGCCAATATAATGCCAACTTGCTTTTATTGTTTATAGATATGTCATCTTGTCACATGTTCATATATTTGTTTTATTGGTTATTAGTACCATTGACTTAGACTATAATGTTACCACACATGATTACTAGTTGCTCTTTTGTACATTTATCTGTACTCAGAATATGTATCCGTCTTTAAATCGAATATGTCCACATTCTTCATTGGATCAACTTTAATGTTTACCTTGTATTTCATATTAGTTAGTGAGTATTTCGTTACAATAGAGAGTTCAAAAATCTTGGATAAATGTTAAATGTCTTCACTTGATATGTGCTTCAATATGAGATGCCAAAATTCTTACTGAGTCATATAAGCTACTACGTATTACATGTTCATGTTAAAATTGGTTCCCATCTCATTGTTATTATCGTAAGTCCATTTCATATGTCTTTTACTACTAGTACATAGTTCCAAATCTAAACGAGGATTATGTCCAAAAAACATCAATCACAAACTAGTTATGAAGATCAAAAGAACAATCACAAACGAGTTATGAACATCAAAAGAACAATATATAAAGAGTTATGAACATTAAAAAAACAATCTCAAATATTAAAAAAAAATCTAAGTGAAATAATCTGTATAATTATAAGTGGACGCTCAGGGGAGAAAGCCTAGCATGGGCGGATCCCAATTTGAGGAAATATGAGGACATCAAGAATTCCTAGTATGGGTCATCCTCTTTTACTGCTGATAAGCTAGTCATTTGTATTATTTGTCTTATACGGTTATAAAGTACAAAAAAGTAAAGAAAAAAATTTAACATGCACAATTCCACAAGTACAAGCAAAGGTGGTTTTTAGCCCTTATATATTGGTATTTGTTTTAACTTAGCTCTCATTTTACATATGGTTGAAGTTGTATTTCATGCTCTAGGTACATGTATTCAACTAGTAGATCTCCCCAATAGAACCACCTTATACGCAATTGTTATTGGTGAGCTCTGGGTTGATTCTATGCTTTGCCGAGTCTTTATTATGTGTATTTCATAGTGGTACAATCAAGAATTCCAATAGAGGCTTTGTAGACATTGTAGAGAAATATTGTTGTTCATAGTTTCACTTGTCACATGTATCCGTTCATCTAGTCAACATGTGTTGTATATGAAGTTTTTCATTACTAAATACATCTACATAGTAGTAGTTTACCTCCTCATCATAGTTTCCACATACTCGTAGAAGTTATCATATAGTATACTTTTCTGTTTCGTCCTTCTTTCTGTCTCAACACGGGTTTGGGGACAAAGTTCTCTTTAGAGAAGTTCGGCCTAAAGAGCCTACCAAGTGTGGTCTATTACAACCTTACTACCTGAATATGTTGGCTGGCGGCAACCTCGCGTGACATTTATAATTGGGGGGCTACTTGTTGTACAAAAAAAAAAATGTTTAAAAATGTTACATATCATTCAAAAAAATGGTGCAATAGAAGTGTGAGAAGTTAAGGGAAAAAGGGCAAAAAAATTTCACTTGCACCGATCAGTGGGGGGGGGGGGTGGGGGGGGGGGGTCGGCTGATGCTGAAGGTTCATTTGACGTATGTCATTAACGTAAATAGTAGCTAAAATGTCAACATGCAACCTACCCAAAACGGATCAAACGTTGTATCGCCAAAATTACATTGACGCTCTTTTTATAGACCATACCCACCACTAGGTTAGCTAAATGTAATATGGTTATAGTATTTTAAGTTGCAATGTACCATTTGTATCAATGTCTACGCAGCTATTCATCCCAATTTAGTGCTGAAAGAGATAATATGGTAAATAGCTTCCTACATTTTGCTCGAGCCCTACACCGCTCCTCACCATCATCTTTCCCACACCATGGGAGATATCCTCACAGCGTAGTGCATTTCCTAGAGTGTGCTCTTTGGATTGGGTGGTTGCAGAGGGATGGGGTGGGTGGGTTTAAGAACTATATGTCTTAGGATGTGTATCCAACTCTTGAGTTCCTATATTTCCTCCATTCTAGAGGATCTATTTTTTTATAGAAGAGATTTCTCTTCGGCTTGATTAATAGAATTTTAGCATGACACAGAGTTGCTCGAAATGATGTTGTTGAACTGACTTTTTTTTTTAGTCGAAGGCAAGTACGTGGGAACCATCATATAGGTTGATGTATACATGTGAAAAATTTCTCCGAACATTACCCCTCAATTAGGATGACACCAGTACAAAATTTCTTCACGCATAAGCTTGACCATCCCAATAATATGTATACCATACCCTGTTACCTGTGATTGTCTCTCATTCGGTATGTTCCCACAACAACCAATAATCAGCACAACTTAACCTTTGTCACTCTACTTTTCATGACGTGTTCGTCGTTAAAAACTTAATATCGACAAGAATGCGCCGCAATTCTATTGTAAAAATATGCTTAGTCTTCTGTGTGTGTGTCTCTCATTATGCGTCCCCAATAGCCTCATTCTGTATTTCGTTGCGTTCTTATGGTAGGATTAGTATCTTTGTTTGTCTAAGCGGTAAGTTAAAAAAATTTAAAAAAAATGGATTGGTTGAACTAAATTGTATATCTAGGTTTGTACATACCCGTTCTCTATCACTACTACATATATACATTAGAGATATGGCTATTCAGTTATCTGCTTGATATAATGTGAGCATAAAGGCTTCCACAAAATGTGGTGATCTTACGAATAGTCAACCATTGTCTTTCACAGATCTAATGATATACAAGAGGTTTGTCTGCACCCTGGGCGGGATGTGCTACAATAAAAGTACTAGTTGTGATTAAAAGGTTGCTTGTTAGATAGGAAGCATGTGACAATAGCATGGGATTAACAAGGCCCCGAGAACGTTATGGTTACGAGAGTCCTAGATGCTTGTCTGCTTCAATTAGAGATGGGATCCGTGGGCTCAAATTCTCCCTCTAACACTAGGTAGTTGATCGGTGGTGTCTCGTGTGCTATGGATTCTGCCATCTAGGAAGTGGATATGCAGATAGGCGATTATGGAAGATAGGTTGCGACTTGGATAAGACCAATAAAAAGGTATCACTATTGAATCCTACCCGAATTATGAATTGGCAGCTCCATGGCAACCCCGCTTTGTGAAACTTGGTCTTTACACAGAAAGGTTTTATTTTAGTATTGATTTCAAATAGTTCTTCGGACTCTGTCTTGTGTGCGTCTGATGGCGTTGTGGTCTTGATAACAAACAATACTAATAGGGGATAAAAAGGTTAACTTAGATAGAAAGATACCTGGACCTAGTTCATCTATATCCTAGTACAAAATAAAAGTAGAGGCATTATTCACATGTAATAGAGATCTTAAGGGATTCATCAATATTTTAAAGTATTAAATTCATCATCATAGTCTGTTACGGAGATGAAAATTTATTATATGTTTATTTTATTATATACCTTGCTATCTTTGCATGGGAACAGAGTGAGACCACCCTGCACCGGTTATTTAAGAAATATGTTAGCTAAACCTCTCTAGTAAAGACTAAAGGTGCAACTCTTAAGATTTTATGAATTGTGATATAACTTTATAGGTACCTGACATTTAAATGTTACTAGATTTTAATGTTTCATCATCTGTACGTTAAAGTTTCACTATTTTCTATTATGACCTTCAAGACACTAGACATTGAATTGGTGATATGCACAAAAGATTGGTACTGAAGGGAAAAGTTGACCTCGGCCACTCCTATCCAAAGGATGAACTATTGAGGAGTTATTTCCTTTCTTAACTATAGTATTTATAATAACCTAGATGGAAGCAAAGAGCACAAAGAGTTCCAATAGTAGAACACCCATAAAGGATTCTTATGATCTTGAATATAGAAATATGGGGAAATCAAATTATTGTGTTTTTGATATGAGTAAGGAATATGAGCAAAAGTATCCCCCATGACTTAACTCTTAGAGAGTGTGTTACGCTTATTATGTAGCGTAGTTCTATACAATATCTCCTAGTTTCTAAAGATGGTTTTGTTATAGACTTATACATTATGCATTTTCTATAATTTAATGGTATGACGTTTTTACCTTTGGTGTATGACCTTCTTACACCAGGCTTTACCTAATTTCATATAATACTTCCACATGTAGTTTGTAGACTTAGAGTACCCTTGATTAATGTTATATGTTTTCATAGGCCCTTTTCGCTCTGTTATTTATTGCACTAGCTACTTTTTTCACATGTCAGTATTTTTTCATATTGTGTGGGTCCAGCCCGATAATTGAATCATACAACCACTCTATTATTTAAAATAAAATGCCTCATACCTACTTTCTTGAGAAATTACAATGCCGTATCGCTTTTCTTCCCATGTGTAATGGTGCTCAACTTTCTCATATTTCATATGTGTACTCATGCATGTTAGTCCACCTTCCATGCATATCAGCACACTTGCTCAATGTATTTGTGTTTTGTAGTTTCATTTTCTTTTATGGAAGATACATGTTTAAATCTACTTGATTCATATTTGTATTTCTTAGCTTTGGTACTCATATGCATTACAAGGCTCGTGTTACACACATATTTCTATACTTATGTCGTGCATTATGTTTTCTCAGGCCTTTTTGCTATTCTGCTATGTGTTATATTCAATCTGACTTATTTATCCTTATGCTATGCCCTAATATGCTTATTGACTTGAGTTTTTAAATTTTGGAAAAAGTTTCCTCTATCATGATGTAGTGATGTCCCTCGTTTGACAAGAAAAACGGTTGGGCATATATTGTAATTTTAATAACAACCATACATAAAGAAACTTAGCATAATGCCATTATTAGAAGGTCTCTCAACAAACTCTTTTCGAGTTTATATTAACAAACTAATGCGTTCTTATAAACTTGCCTCTGAAAATCATCAGGAATCAAAGAGAAGGGAAAAGTAGTGCCCAGATTAGTTAGGCTTTGATTTTTTCCATTCTATATAAAATGATTTTGGGAAGATACTATGGTTATTCTTGATTGTGATGGCGCGTAAGTTTAGTTAAAAATGTGTACCTCCATTCGAAGTAATTGTGGGAGACTACAATTTAGTGGAATCATAGTATCTCCCTTACGGGTGCAACCAACTTTCACTTAGACACCACCTTAAGTGGGTTTATGCACTTTAGACAACACCCCCATGTCATGTCCATTGTGTACATTTTTACACTTGTTTGAATTATCAATAACGTATATACAATTTTGTAATACACGTGTGATTGTGTGTCCATTAAATGACGAATTAAAATGAAGACACTTGGAATATATGTAATAAAATCATTAATCACATAATGATTTTTTAAGGACAAAAAAGACTGACAATGATGAATTAAAATGTGAATTTTCCGCCCACAAAAATTTAAAAATGAAATAACCCAACCCCACTCAAAATCATCTTCTCCACGCCACCTAACCCCCACACTTGTGTTTTCTCCCGCTCTCAACCCACTAAGCCCCAACATCTTCTCTCCTTTACACACAACACCCTAACCCCTACACATCCATCTCTCAAGTAGATAGTCAATCAACAACATATCATCCTCCAAATCTATTGTGAGATTATTCATAATTTGTGACATTCATTTTTCTTCCTTCTTCATGTAGGCAGGGGTTTTTCACATTTCCTTCTTTTACAGGTTTTTATATATCATTAATTATGGAGTCCAATTGTGTTCAATTAAGTTTTTGTAGATCTAATACGCATTTTATCAAATTTATTCTCCACAAAAGAGTTTAAGTTTTGGGTATGTTCACTGAAAAATGAGGAAAGACGGTGAAACATAAATAAAATACAACAAATGAATTAAGAGCAAATGTTTTTCACGGCAACCGGGATGATTTTATTACACTCTCTATCACATTCAGGTAAAAATGTGTCAAATGACATATATCGCGATATGACATAAGTGTCTGAAATGAATCAAGCTTAGTTTGAAGTGGAAATAAAAATGTGTATCTTACTTAAGGGGCCAGGGATGGGTTCCTTTTTCTGCCTATTTATGTTAACATAGATACTTGGAATAGAAGATGTTAGAGATCCTAATATGCCTCTATCCTAAGCATCAATATAAGGTTCTGAGATCAGGTGGTCCCCCTTATAGATCATATATCCACTAAGATTTGGTCTTGAATATTATCATCTTTCATGTCGTTGTGTTTTAGGTATACTTACAAGTCCTTATTTAATATTGTTATATTGGCATATTCTCTGAATGTTTTACACTGTCAATAAAGGATTTAATTTGTCATATTATTATTTTATGAACCATATGTCTTGAGACTTTCATGCTAGACTCGGCTATAACATTGCCTTTAGGTAGTCGATGGATTGTCCAAGGTGAACTAATATCAGCGTCAACCATCTGTCGAGGACGATGATCATAAGGGTAGGATACAGGGTTTTAATTATAGGTATAAATACCTTTCCTTTTTTACGACAGTATATTTTCCTTGGTAGTCGGTTATTGAAAACGGTTTTTTCCTCTGAGGATTGCCCCATGAAATGGAAGGTATGGAAACCTGACATCAAATACCAATAGTCATCAATTACTGCACCTTAAGAAGCCACTTCTTGTACTAACGGAGGGCAAACTGCCTATATGCAATCAATAGCTCCAAGAAACAAGAATAACTCTCCAGATTTTGGTCCACGAGTATGATCAAGTCATTACCTTTGGCTGTTTTAATTCGTTTCTATACCAATTGACAGTTTAAAATCATCTTTAAGTCCGTATGTTGCAAAAAAGTTTAAGATCTTTCTAACAAACTTTTTGAACTTTTCTGTGTTTTTTATTACCCCTAGGGCGACTGTCTTCGGTCGAAAAGATTCTATTTGTGATTGTCCTATTTCTATTTTGCATAGCAACACCATGGATTACATAACATATATTTTTGAGCCATGGTACAAATTTTTATGTCATTCAGTTGGACTGGCTCATTTCCTATTAGACACCAATAAGTTAGTAGAACTTTAAGTTTTTCAATTTTTAGATCTTTAACAATCCAGTCATAGAGGGGAGTAGTAGTTTACACTACAGCATAGGATCGTTTTCTTTCGTACCGCAAGGTGAGATAGTTCGTATCAACGGGGTGTACTAGTCACTTTGTTCGCGTTAATTACTCAAGTGGTGAGTACCTGTTCCATAAAGTTCAAGTTTCTATAGTAAAAGGACTTTTCGAGAAGTATTTCCCGGATTATCTACATGGATTCCCCTTCTTGAGAGAGAAATACTTCGGCAAAGAACCTTCCAGATACTATCCTATCTCTATTTAACATATGGAACTATGCACCAGCATAGTTAAAAGAGTTGAAATAATAGATGAAAAGATCTGTTAGATAAGAGGTTTTTATTAGATCAGTTCTCAACATGGTGCTCTTAATTCACTTTGTTTTATAGAAAGAAGATGTTCCCTTAGGATATGTATAGAACCTATCGCCGATTGAATACAGTGTTACCAAACAGGAATAAATATCCTCTCCAAGATAAATGTTTTTTCTATTAGGTTGAGGGTTGCCACCTGTTTCTCGAAAATGATTCTAACATCTGCTAACATAATTAAGGGTAAGGGAATGTGACATCACAAATAAATCCTTTAGAACTATATAAAATGCATTATTAGTTTTCGGTAATGGTCCCTTGTGGTTTGACTAATGCACCGCACCTTTCCATAGAGTCTTATAAACCCAGTTTTGCAAGGCTTCTGTTAGATATGTTGTTTTAATAGTATCAATGATGACATATTAAATCTATTTTAAAGAATGATAAGATCAAGCTAGTCATCTCATGATCGTCTTTCCAAGATGAATAATAAAGAGTTGTAATGCCATATTTCCCAAGTGTGAGTTTTTGGATTAGTCCTTGGTCCCATAGTTTCCGATTATGGGATACAGAGTTTCACCTAACTGATCAAGTACAATTCAAAGTTATCTAAGATCCATGTCCTCCAACTATATAAGGAATTTCTTGTGTTTGGTTGATATACTAAAGGTTTGTTTTGAGGGTTGGTCTTCGTCTATTTTTTCTCCTTTGACCAAGTTTTGACCAGAAGACAGTTAAGTTCAATGGTTTAAAGCTTGTGATAACATATTTTCAGGAGTTGAAAAAGATGTTTGCTACTACCCAGTGTTGACCTTACCAGAGGTATTGAAAATTTTGTAGTGGCAGCGTTGATTTATATAGTGTCTGTTTTTGGGTTGCCGTGTTAATGCATGATCGACAATAATATAAGGTTCATGAGAAGACTAATCCAACCCTGAATTAGAGAATGGTTTAGGTAGGTTCTCCGTGAATATATGGCGGTCCCTATATGTAAACGTTTCATGGTGGGAAATATTCACTTATCATAAGATTCTAATGATAGTGTTACCTAGAAGGAGCTACTTCCTCAAACTAGGAGGCAGTTAGAGATACTCAAGGATTATGACAATGGGTATTCCTTTACCACCTAGTTAAGGCTAATGTGGTTGTTGATGTTTTAAGCAAGTTAGGCACGGGAAGTACCACCCATGTATAGCTAATCTTGTCCCTGATGTTTCAGAAGGTTTATACTAAGAAGTTCCCCCCATGGTGAGGAAGAAAAGAGGGAGTCTCCAAAGAGGTACACCTAACTTGCATGTCGTGAGTAATATTTGGATTACACATAAGAGGGATAGTAGTGACCAATGGGTTGAGTCATCACTAGTGTCAGAAGTGAAAGAACGAAAGACAAAGAACCCTATGTTCTAAGCAAAGAGATTGGTTTTTTAATACAGGGAGATGTGCGTAAAGTAATCAGTGGTTCAGATTGTTCTTACCTAGGGTGGATGGACTCCAAGAGAGATCATGGAGGAGGCTCAACTGCGATAATCCATTCATCCGGTTCCACCAGATATAAATCGAGATTTGATAGGTTTTTAATTGGTGTGAAGGTAAGAAAGAGATTGCTTGATTATTATTGCCAGGTGCCTGAATTTCAAACAGTGAAAGTAAAACCCCAAGACATGTATGGTGGCTGGCTTCAGTATATGGAAATTTCTAGAAATGGAACTGGGATATGAATTACTATAGACTTCCTCATCACAGTCTGCCAGGTTTCGCAAAAATGATGCGATTTGGATGATTCTTGATAGAAAATGAAAACAATCCAACCAATCCACCCACTTTTTTTCCGTAAAAATCACTCATTTGACAGGATATGTCGCTAAATTTAGATAGAGTTCACATAATTTACATATAAGTTTTGGAAAGGTCTTTCAAAAGTATGGGTTTAAAGGTAACCTTAAGAACTACTTTAAATCCTCGACATATGGGCAATAATAAGCGTACTATCCATCCTAGAAGATATTTGTAGGGATTGTGTGATTTTTCAACGGGAATTTAAAATTGGGGATCTCACTTATCTCTCATTAAGTTCGCTGATACTACAACTTACTAGTCGAGAATCCAAATGACTTTACATTTGAGATATTTATGGAGAAGATGCAGCTCTCTTATTATGGGGTTTGTTAGAGAGTTTTAAACCAGGGTTATAGGACAACATCTCCGTTCACCAAGCATGGAGACTGTAAAGGTGATTCAAGAAGATTGAAAGAGGCACAGAGTCGCCAAAAGGTCTACAAGAGCTGAGAAGACTGTAGGGAGTTTGAAGTGGACGATTGGAGGTATATCTTAATGTTTTCCTACCCATTAAGGTTATTATGAGGTTTGGCAAGATGGGGGAAGTTTATTCCCCCTATAACAGTGAATCTTCATAACTTCAGAGTTGCCGATGAAGCTTATGAATTAAGCGCCACAGTGTTAGCACTGGTTCACCAATATTTTATTCTCCATGTTGAAGAGTGCATGGGATCCTTCATTGCTTTGTACCAACCTTCAATTATGGGAATAAGGATAGATTATCCTATGAAGGAATTCAAGTTCATATTTTAGATGATCCAAGTTTGCAAGAGAAGAGAATAAAAGGAGGTGGCATCAGATAAGGGTCCTTGCAAGGATGGAACTAGCAATACTTAGGGTTCTAGACCACTCTTCGATGGACCCCCTTGTACTAATTCGCTGTTTCAGCTTCTTAGATTTTGTACCCCCCCTTAATAAAAAAATCTAACTCCGCCACTGAATCTCATGAATAAAACGACATATTTCGTTGATCATATAGCACATTTTCACATATCCTTCATAGAATAAAATGCTTTAAATGGATGATCCCTTAAAATCATAATTTGTTGATATTACCCTTATAATATAAGCGAGTAAAAGAACGGACCATGGCACTCTATAATATTACAAAAAGCATTAAAGTGTACACCGTGAGTGGCTTTAATTAATTTTTTTGCTTCACCAGCCTAACTTATTTGCCCATAATACTTTTATATCAACGGTAGAAACTCAACCTCTCTTTCCTTTTATAGTTGTGATTTTTGGAATCGGTAAATTGTTCTGGTGGACCTTTGTACTTGTAATCAGTTTTGTATTTTTGAACCCTCTATTTATTTATTTGTTCATCATCTAGATCCTTATACTCAGTACTCAATAAACAAATACAATATTTATTGGACCCTTCTTGCCAATTGACCACACTTTGTGGCTTTAAGATGGATTGAGTTGGCAAAAGTGTGTGGATTTCACACTCCTTAAGGCGAGTGAGTACTATATTTCAATTTTCAAAAATGTTAATCAAATATAAAATATAAAAAATAAAATAATACTTACGAAGGTCGCCACCATCTTCTTCACCATAGTTATTCCGACCTTCCACAACAGCCATCTCAGTGCCCAATTCTTTGTTTCATCTTTCTAGACTCTTGGTCATCAGATCTTGACATTGAAACCTTGTCCTTGACTTCCGTTGAATTTTCGCCTCTAAAGATATAGGGTCGATAGGCCTTTGTGCTCGTCGGAGAAGGTGCGGCGGCGATGGGTAGGTTGGAGGAGCTAGTACAACATTGAGAGATTCTTGTCCCAAGATAATAGTGGTATGCGTCGACGTCGATAGTTTTCTTTGATTGAGTTTAAGAGACCCGACCAGATCGGTGGGTGTGGTTGTGGCACCTCAAATAATTTTGTTTTACTTTAGTTTCTAATATGGGTCCTACGCTTTTTTTATTCTCATGCTACAAATTTTTGATGTAACTAATTTTGAAAATTTTGATGGGTACAAATAATCGTTAAATCCAATATTTTTTGATATATTATATATTTTAATGGTGACAAAGTTTTGCATTAATGAAGAAAAGAGTTTATAAAGTTTTCAAGTATTAACAAAGTTTAAATTATTTAACTGACATTTTTTGAATGCCTGAAAACATCAAAATTAATGGATTTTTGTTGAAAAAAAGAAAGTGGGTGCTACAGTGCGATTATGATTATGGAGGGTGACATCTAAATTTCAGAAAAGGAGATATGGTTTTAAAGAATATGAAAGAGGAAGAATATAAAAACAATTTCTTTAAAAATAAAAATATTAATGTTTGTGATTTGAAATCTTGATGTGGAATGACGACGTGTTCACTTTTTGTTTAGCGTTTGAACCTCATACAACCCAAGGGGGTTTTAAAATGTTGACATTCGTTTAGTCCTAAGGGCTAAGTATAATAGTTTTAATTAGCAATACAAATTTATAAAAGTATTAAGGATCCACCAACCATTCCTCCATTGATCTTCTAGTACTTTTCTTCCTCCGAGCCCTGAAATTTTTAAGTCTTTTTAGAACATTTTTTTCTTGCATATGTTTTCCTATTCAATGGTTTAATGTTTTGTTGTTTTTTTTATGACCATAAATATACTCTACTTTTATCATCAATCTCTAATAAATATTTGTTTTCAGTTCTTCATTGGTATTTTATTACATTTTTCTTCCTTGCTTTTGCTATATTTTGTTCAAGATGTTTCTAATTGGTTTGATTCCATACTCAAAGATACTTGAAAATTGGGGTCCCGTTCCCCTTATTATTGCTTCTCACTTCTATATTTTTTTTACAAAACCCTTGGCAATTTTACATTTTTAGTCACATATATTGGGGTGTTTGGTTTTCTGCTTCTTTTATTGTGCATTTGTCCTTGTTTTTAAATAGTTTAAATTGTGGACTTTGGTTTTCATTTTGTTTCTAACTGGGTTTTATTTATCATCACATCAACATCTTCAATGTGGCTTATGTTGTCAATTGAACAAATATTCTTCCATCATTTGAACATTTTAGTACTGAAGAAAAAGATAAATAAGTTTCGATTCTCTGATAATTGATATAGTCCTCCACTTGGGGTTAATTGTGCGGACTCTCTCACTTACGTATGCACAATCCGTGCGAATTCTTAAAAAATACACATTTACTTTTGAAGAATAAGTACATACCCGTTGTACATTTTTGAAGAGTTCAAGAAACAGTCACTCGGTAGTGAGAACCAATCAATAGGATACATGGAATAACTGCAACGACTTGGATAATGGTTTTATTCAACTTTTAATGTTTCCTCAACGTTCCTGATAATAATACACAATTACCTTGTCTTAGTATACTTGAGGTGTCCCTGATGTTTGGGTTATCTTATTAATAATAGTCTTTCTCTTTTTGTATTCATACCCACAAAAATCTCTAACATAACTATTGTATCTTGCCTGAGTCAATTGCCCCGAATGGTAGAGACTGGAACTTAGACGTTGTCTAAAGGTGAGCAATGTCCTCACGAATATCATTTAGTGGGTTAAATGTTAATGTGTGGACTCCTTACGCTAACACAACTATGTGAGGACAACGGGAGGTAAGTTAAATATTCGAAATAGTTGTCTATGATGAGAGCAACTATTGCGAAATTGGTACTTAGATGTACCGATAAATTAGGAATTCCAAGGTCTCTCATATACCAAAAAGAAAGAATCACCAACTAATGTGGTTGCAATACAAAGATATTAACGTTCTTCTGGTGAAGGATTAGAATGAACAACCGAGGACTAGGGAAGTGGGTCCTTATTGGGGGGGGGGGGGGGGGGGGAAAAATAAAGACTACTCTATTGTTGACAATCACGTGTAAGGACAGACCAACGTTTCTCCAGTAATTGCAAGGTTTCATGGAGCATAATCTAAACTATAATCCAGTGATGGTGGAATTTTGGCAATTTTCCCCATATTTGTACTTTTTTTTAAACTCTATTAAGTTTCATCAAAGGATGGACTTTAAAATTGATCCTCCTTTTGTCCCTTTCTCAAAAGGTTTCCTTCTTCATATAAACAAAGAAAATTGATTTCCACAAATTCAATACGCTGCTGAATGGTTTGATGGTTGAATTTATTACCTTTAATTTTTTTAGTAAGCAAATACTTTTTTCTTAAAAAAAAACATTAAATTTATAAGTGTGTTTTCATTTCTCAAAGTTTTTCTTCTTCCTATTGTTCAGTAGCTTAAATTTTTACTATTACATATGATTGATGTATCTATTCAAATTCCTTTTTGCAGTTTGGTGAAATTTTTTAATTATGGTTTAAAAGAAAGTGATGATGATTGAAAATTTATAGGGTTGTGCTATATTTGATAGCAACCTAACAACAAATATTTTGATATCTAATGCCGAAAAATTATGAATTTTGTTAAAAGAAGAAAAATGAATTTCTCTCTTTCTTGCCACAATTAGTATATTTTCTCGCTGTTTTTTTCTTCTTGGGTACAAAAATTTTGTATTCATTGCACTCTTCCAGAATATTTATATAGAAACGTTAGTCCATATCTTTTATGCAGTTAACTAATTTTCATCATTTCTTTGTTTTTCTTCTCTTAAGGCATGAAAGAGATCAAGTGGTTTTTGAAACTAAACAAATTTCAAATACACGGTAGAAAATAGTAGTTTTCGGTAATAAGTATGCAGTCCACTAGAGCTTAATGTAGCCCTTTGTCCGACACTTAGTAAACTGTGATTTGATTCTTTTCTATAGACTTCATGGACCTTTACAAAGAGTACCAATTTTCCTTAGAAAGAATTTATCGATAATTAGCCTATAATTTATCGTTAGATCCTTTTTTTGTTGTGATACTCATTTCCCCCTTTGATAATGTTTTTGGTTTTTTTTGTTGTAAATAGTAAAAACTCTTTAGTTAGCTTATTTCACTAATTCTATGAACCTTAAATTAAAAACAACCTGAAGACTTTATTTCCTTTTTTGAAAAATATATCAGAACATGGCCTTTTTCTTCTGATTGCTAACAAAGTCAGACGTCTTTTATTATATTGTTTGATATTTGTGAGTTTTCCAAGGAGAATCACAAATTTATTTTGTGAGATTTTAAATATTTATATGCCAAAATTTTTGTTTAAGTCACAGCATCCCGTTGTACACATTCAGATGTCCCCTACTTCGTGTTTGATTATGGCATTAACTTTTGCACAAATCCTATTAACATCATAACAAGAAATTTGAGTAATTCTACTGTCTTAGCCCCTCGACCTTAACACATGGCGATCTAGAATCTTGACAAAGAATCACCCTCATAAGGTAATTTATCATTGATCCCCAATATCTTCAATTTTTATGATTAATGAAAGGATCGGCCATACAACTTGTTCAAATGGAATGTGGAACTTCTGTCATGAATTATGATAACTCTATTGGTAGGGTCCAACTCATAAGTTACCTTACCTAGTGTTGTAAAGGTCGATATATCGGGGGCCCAATCTTCTCCTTCTACAAAATAAACCATAGCACCTTTAATGGGTGAAACTTTAAAATTATAACCCAATAATCTCTTCAAAGTCTAAACACATTCTTCTACAATAGTGTAGGATTGGACTCTTTCTCATTTTCAACCTCTCTTGATCACTTTCCAGCATCTCCTAGCTTGATTAATCGAATGAGGGTCCTATCAACCCGTGATTGCAAAAGTCAAACCATATTAATATGAGATTTTGTATTTTCTCCCATAAAATAGCTTTCATAATAAGCCATTGTATATTGCAACTATTGTTGTAAGAAAATTCACATAAGAGGTAGTGATCATACAATTAACCTTTGAAATAAATCAACATAAGCCATCGACATATCCTCTAGGTATGATAGTGGCTCTCTACTTGACATTTATCGAAGAATTAAAGGCAGTACATAAGGTTAACCTTTGAACCCGATCCTTTTTTTGAATAACATACAAAAGTTTTAGTAAATTGCTCATCTCTTTCTGAATAATGGGTGACAAAAACTGCATGAAGTCCTAATCACTTTTTGGAAATACAACTTGGCATAAATCCTCTGGTGAATTGGGTAGTCCTTTTACTGGAAAAAAGTGGTTAATTTGTCATACATCATAATCTCCCAAACTGAATCATGTTGCCGGTGCGAGATCTTGGTAAAGCTAGGATAAAACAGATTAATCATCCTTCAACTTTCAATCTGGAAAAGTCTATATTTAGTCATACTACCATGGGCCTTTCCTCTCTTTAACTTGTTGGAAATTCGAACACTTAGACAGAAATTATAAAATGCCCTTCATACTACTTAGTCAATAATTCTATTAAAGCGTGATACATCTTTGTGGAACCAGGATGAATGAAATATCTCCCTTGTTAAAAAGCCATTTTTTATGAACATTTGTCTTTAATTCCAAAAAAATGGTTCTTGATCCTACTTTTCTTTTACTTTTGACACTAATGAAGATCTAGCCCCATTAATCACCACTCCTCTTCTATGTGTGGAATCCAATAAATTAACTCCCAAGCGTTCAACTCTGTGCCCAACCTTTGATAGTTTTTCATTATCTATCTCAAAGTAGGCAGTACTAGCCATAGACAACCTTCTCAAGGCATCAGAAAAAATATTATCCTTACCTGGGTAGTTAGAATACTCATGTCATAATCCTTGAGTAATTAATAACCACCCAACCACCTCATTTGGTCTGAATTGAAGATCTTTCAAAGCAAATACCTAACCGAAGAACTTAATGATCAATGAATACAATCTACATGAACACTATACATAATAGACGTCATATCATCAAAGCAAAGCTATGATATCCACTCTAAGATATGAGTTGAAGATGAAAAAAACCTGCAATGAGGAATATGGTTGAGATTTTTGGAGAGAAAAGTTTGGAGTTTAGAAGAAGAAGTGTGCGTAGTGCCCAAGCGCTATGAAGGAAATCATATCGTGCATGGTTGGGCTACTTTGAGGTCAAAGAAGGCCGATATGAATTCCCAATATCCATACTTTTTCCTTCTACTTTGAATCTAGCTTGAGTAATGAGTTCCTATTGATGTGTCCTATGTTTTAGAAGTCAATGGTGTTTTATATGTTTTTTCCATGATTTTCCTTATGGATGCATGTTTCATGAAAAAGTTGTGTTTTTGGAGAAATGAGTTTACCGATTATTATCCTCGACCATGTTTGTGCATTGAGTGTGAATTCCCTATAGACTCCGGAATTGATATGATTAACATCATCAGCTACGCTTTTTGAGTGGTGAGTTCCCTATATGACTCACGAGATGATATAATTGTGTTTAGCACACTTTTATCTTGGAGAAGGAAGCGCCCATCCCCTTGAAGATGAGAATTTTTAAAAGTCTTACTTTATGTTTGCTTAAGATGAGGAATTTTAAAAATTTCCTTACATTCTGGTGTTGTTAGGTCTTTCACCTACTTCATTATAGTCAATTGAGTATGCTAGCTTGGAGTTAATGTTTCCCTCCTCATTGTGGGACATTTTTATATGTTTTTGCATGCTGAAAGTTGCTGTCGTGAGGTTTTCCGTTTAGAAATGTCTAGAATCTTACTCGAGGACACGTTTTCCCAAGAGGGAGATGATGAAACACCTCAGAATCTAGAAGGATAACCTAGGGATAATTGAGAGGGCAACATCAAAAAAGGGAGGAAGTTTGGGAAGACATCACCAAGCGCTACCTCACCTCACATGACCACCATAAAGATTCGTGCTGAGGATCATGATTCATGGAGAGCTTCGTTGAGGGCTAGTGAACACTACAACAACCATGGAAGGGGTCATGATCCTAGGCTAGGCGTAAGGCAATAAAGGGTTTAAACCGTATCCATTCGTCCAAGAACCAAAGGGAGAACCCCAGCTCCTGGTAGGGACTACGATTCTTGCAACCTCACATGGTCATGTAGTAGTGTACTATAAGTTAAGGGTTAATTGATCTTTTCTTGTTTTAAGTCAATGTAATAAGTTTCATAGCTAATTGTTTAATTTTTTGGATTTTAAGCTTTGCTGAGTTCTAATCATCCGAGGCCAAAGTTTCATTGTATGAAGTTTGTTTCATGTATTTTTTTGGGGGACATTACATATGGGCTAGGCTCAATTTTATTGTATTAGATTAGATGGTCACGTTGTGACAAGATCTCTAGAATTCTTTTTTTCATTAATAAAATGTTTTGAACTTAAAATCTTGTTTTCACTCTTATTGTTCTATTTCCATGTAATGACGTTAAATTTTCTTGTATGGCTTCTTTGCGGTTCTATGCGTCATGTTTCCACTATGGTGTACCTCTAGGTCTTCACAATTATTCATGCATAAATTTTGTAAATTATTAGGTAAAATGTGAAACGAACATCCTCAAAAACTAGTATTTGATATGCCCAAACATGTTACAAACAAGACCCTTAGTCCCTTTTTGGATATTTATATGTTTCAAAATGTAGTAAACAGAATATTTATTTCTGAATACGTTTAATAATTTTTCCAATCGAGTTACGTGTGGAAAACATTTCTTGACTAACAAAGGGTAGAACAAAAAATGAGAAAAATTTAACCAATGAACATATGTGGTGAATACTTTTTACATTGTTGGAATACAAAAAAATGAATTAATAATAATCAAATTAACCCCAAAAGATATGGAATTTTTTTAACTACTAAATAAAATAATAATAATGTATCTTTTTTACTTTAACCTTATTCTTTCAAAATATTTATTTTGTATGACTTCTTTCTTGATAATTTTCTTTATTTTTAAAATTCATACTCAATTTTAAGATGTCTGTATATTTCATCCTTTAAAAAGCTGCAGAGTTAAAAATTTATTCAAGTAATAATGCACTTAATAATTTAAATTTTTAAAGTGGAAAAGTTTTTTCTTGGAAAAGTCGTGCACACAAACTGTAAACATTTTTGTATAACAACAATAAAAAATGAATAATTAAATAAATCACAATCTATAAATCTGTTAAATTTTTCAGAAATTTAATTAATAATTTGACTGAAATAAAAAAAACTTTTTGAAAAATAATTCATCAAACACGACGTACATACGCTTTCTTATAATTACAAAATAAACTGATGTAGTGAATCCTATGAACACCCTTAACATACAAAACTAAAAGACATAAAATTTGTAGGGACAACATAGTAACACAATAAAACATTTCTAAAAGAATAGATATCACTATTCAAAGTCCTTTACTTGTTATTGGAGGGGTTTGAATCGTGATCATTAGCATTTTTTAGTGAAAGGGTCATCGGCAACAAAGTGTACAAAATCACATCATTCAGTTGAGTAAAATCCAATAAAACTAAGATGGACTTTGTGGAATGCAAAGTCAGAGTTTTTGGTTGTTATTCATTTGAATTAAGCACCATTGAGGGTATCTCATCTAAAGATCCATGTGTGTCATAGCCGTAAATGGAGGATCTATTAATTGGGGACGACATCCATAAGATGTCCATTGTTGTTGATGGATTTTTGATTGAGGGAATTTGATGTAGACCCCTCGTCAGCACTTTTTTTTCATTATTTTACGTATTAATAGAAGGTTCTTATTAATAACGTAACTTAGATCGTTGAGATAGAAAAGATTCATGTCAATGGAAATAATTTTTCCATTCAATAACTTAGATCGTTGAGATAGAAAAGATTCATGTCAATGGAAATAATTTTTCCATTCAACACTTCATGTATCTCATTTGTAATTTCCTTGATCCTATTTTCCTTTTTTATCTTTAGTAGTTTTTTTTGCAACTTCTTGATTCTTTTCTTGGCGAATTCTTCCTTTGTGACCATATTTTTTGATCTCTCTAATGCTTCCAATTCTTTAAACTTTTGAAAAGTATTGATTGCTGCAACAAGATTGGGAAACACCTTAGGTTCATCACTATGGGGACTATATACGATGAGAGCCATTTCAATGTCACAAAGAGTACTGAGTTCTTCTGCCTTTTTTAGCAACCCTATGAGTCTTTTCTTATATGAGACTTTTCTTTCCGTTCATTTTCAATCAAAGCTAATATTACTTTTTTTCTACGCATGGCTAAAGAAGAGGTATATGAGGATATATGTGTTTGTTAAATAATGCCTTTGTTGTTGTTCTTGTATTTGCAGTTGTCTTTGCCTAAGATTGACCCTTGTATATATAAATAAAAATTTTGAATTCAATAATGTTTGGGTAGTTTAAATTGTAGAATTTCTTAATATAAACACGAATTTTTTTGGAATAAATTTTAATGAGAGTATATTATCTTGAACTTGATTTTGTTTTTTGATCTGTTCTAATACTAGCCAAATATTTTGAGTCGATCTTTTCATATAAGGAAAAGAATTAGTGTTGTTGAAGTTTGAATAAGTAGTATCCATAATACATGGTAATAAGTTTATAGAAAATAGGTTTCTTATAGAATTCCATCACTATTTTATCCAATTTTGGAAGAAATTATATTTAGTATAAATTTTAAACTACTTTTAAATATATCAAAAACTAAATCCCACCTAATTTTGTTTTTATTAATATATGATATACAACAACCTATTCTTGAAGCTAAGTGAAATATTTTCCTAAATTAGTTTGAAGGTAAATCAATATTCCATTATTGTACTAATACTAATCAAAATAATGTATTTGCTTATAACTGAAAATAAAAAGATAAATTTTATTTTTCTAAAGAAATGATTTGTCATGCCCCGAGTTATCAAATCATGATGCCCAAATTATAATAATCCACTAGTAGTGAAGCTAACAATACTATGGAATGATAAATAATGATTTTAAGTGTAACAACCCGTTAAGTGTACTTGTTCTATTTCTGAGACACTTATAAATTTCCTTGCGGTATAATTATGAACTCGGTTTCCTATGCGACTAGTGACAATAGAACAGGTTTAAAGTTAATAGCCCCTATATTTTTATGGGACACAATTAAGTTAACGTCAATGGAAGTATTTAAACTTTAAATCATAAGGTGGCAGTTGAGTCTATAGTCAAAATTGACATAGTGTATATAAGTTTTAAGTTAAGTTAAGGTATTCTTGCCTATAAAAGAAATAAAATATTGAGGTGCTTTATTGACTTCACAAAGCTAGTAGGTGACAAGTAGGTGCATCACCTACATTGACTTATTGACATGCTAAAGGACCAAGTAGGTTCATCACCAACTAAGACTCATTTTACCATGTTATTGGGCCAAGTACACTACCTATATTTGACCCAAGTTGAATAAAAATATAATGGAAAAATAGACAGACAAGTCCAAATCTTTTCAAGTCCACAAGAAATAATTTGAATGGACAAGTAGGTGCATCACCTAATTAAATGTGTTAGTTGCAGATGAAGTATAACAAAGGTGGCAAATGATACACCTATTAAGGTAAAAAATATTACATAAATATCTCATTTTTCTCTTATCCAAATTTTAAGCTCTCAAATTCATGTATTTCTCTTTTTCTCGTAAGATGAAGAAACCACCCAATTTTTCCATTAAGGGTTCTAACTATTTTCACCTAGTTTCGTCCAAAGAAGCAACTAGATCACCTTCTCTCCTGTATTATTTAAAGTATATTAGACAGTTCTTCAAAGGGAGTGAACTAGACGTAGCTATATGTGTTGGAAGCCAAGGTTTTGTCACTTTCTTCCAAAGAATAAGAGAAGGTTACAAAAATAGTAATTGAAGGAGAATAACATATATAGATAGGCAAGGTAACGCCATTGCCAAAACCTTTAATTATTTGTTTACTTAAGAATGAGTGACTTACTTTTTTACTACAACTCAAGGTACAGTAATTTAAAACCACAAATTCATGTCTGTTGAATACTTTTTAGTGTTGAAGAATGTTATTGTATTGATATTTTATGCGAGGTCATAGAGGTACTCAAAGAATGATTGCGGAAAGTTTTAAGGTCAGATTTATAAGCTACGGTGATGAACCATTTAATTAATGATTTGGTAATGTAAATGCACATTTCATGGAAAGTGTGTTCCTAAATAACTATAACAGACAGAATTTGTGTCACGTCTGGAATCTAGACCCCAGACGATACCGGCGTCGTTGACCTCTCAAAGGTCGCAAACAAGCCTACTTACGTCATACCTGCTTTACAAAGGTTAATTTTAGCGGAAAATTTGAATCTCTTTGTTATTTAAACATTCTTGCTAAACATTCTTAAAATTTTATAATCGTTCATCATCAACCATCTTATATTATAGAAATAAACAACTGAAAGAAATGGTTCATTAAATATTAATTGTATAATTGCCAAAATGGTCCAATACAAAGTCTGAATCAATACAGGAAAGAAACGCTAGTGGAACATGATCCAGTAGCTCAACTCTAAAACTATGCTAGAATGTAAAACAGTAACATCATCGAAAGCATGAGGACCTACCAAACTTCGGATGAATGCTGACGTCCGGATAGATGCAACAAAGATCCTGAAACTCTATCAACCACCTGTTTCTGCACCTAAAATAGTATAGATTTATAGGGTTAGTACACACTTGTAAAAAGTATGCGTATATGCAAGCACATACCAAGGACATGCATGAGAGAGAACAACTCTTTCCTAATGACATGATTATTGGAAGTCAAGGTAGTTTATATACCGTGGTTTCACGGTATTATTAATACTTTTTCCTTAAGTTTAGTGTGTCCAAAAGCCTTTTTGTTCTAATTTTAATATAAGTTTCTATTTATTTTGCAGGAAATCTTTCCAAAGCTTAATGCGGAGATTTTGAGCGAAGAAATGCAGAAGAGACCACCTACGGAGCTTATGACGGTCCGTAGTGCCTATGACGGTCCGTAGGTGGCAGCGTAGTGCAGCTGCTGAAGGAAGATGGGGAAGTCTCAATAAGTGTGGGGTTACGAAGCTTGTGACTGTCCGTCGTGTCTATGACGGTCCGTCCTGCAGGTTCGTCATGAAGTTCAGAGACGTAATCCTAGTACCCAAATTCCAAGAGTTGAAGTGTTTTGGAACGAAGACCCTCGACGGACCGTTGTACCGATGACGGTCCGTCATATTTTCCGTCGAGGGTAATGAAGAGAGCAGCAAAAGAAATTGCAAAAGTATGGGACGACGGATTCCATAAAGGCCCGTCGTGACCACAACGATCCGTCGCGAGGTCCGTCGACCTAGCCGCGTTTTGACAGATTTCAAGCAAAGAGAGTCCTTGTATAATTAGGTTTTTATTTTCTATGAATAGTTAGAAAAACCTCGTTTTAGGGGTCGGAGTCTGGACCTTTGATTATTAGGTTAGACTCCAGAACTTTGATAGACTCTATGAGATTAGACATCAGATTTTTAATCTTTGTCATTGAAGTAAGTACATGAATTCTTATCTACTATCTTTGAATATTGTGTCTATGGCTATGAGTAACTAAACTCCATAACTAGGGTTGTGGGAACCATAGGCAAATAATGAGATGAACCCTAACTAAAATAACAATTCTAGATTAGTGTCTTGCATGTATTAATAATTCTTTCGTTTAGAAGTCTTTTTAACAACGGATGGCCAACTTAGAACTTCGCCTTAATGTTACTCTTGCCGTACCAAAAGAGTAGATAATAGGAACAGAATTTTAACATAGATTTAGTGGTATCTATCTAATAGGCTAGTATTGATTGGTACGAGGTAATATTAGTCAAATGATCGAATACGAGGTTTATCTGAGGTAGGATAACAGTTAGAATAGCAACACACGTGCCGAACCAAGCTGTTGGAGTGAGATTTTCTATGCTGGACCAATGATTTATAAATACATAACTTATCACTTTACATGCACGATCCTAGGAAAGAAATTTTAATAGTTAGAAGTATCAAGTTATGAACCGTGGGGAAACGTAAACTCTAATTATTTGATTAACACCCAATATTCCAATCTGTAATGTCTCTTTTGAGTTTGTTATTTATTTTCACTTATTTAGAGATACGAAACCCCCTTTTTATGTCTTTACTTTCGCAAGAAGCCATTGACCAAACATAGTAATACAGGTTGAAGTTAAGTCAGACTGTTTTTCTCTGGAACGATCCCAACCTCACTAGTTTGGGTTTTATTTAACTTGACAACGACCGCTTTATTTATTTGAAGAAGTAAGTTTGAGCTATCAGATTTTGGCGCCGCTGCCGGGGAAAGTAGCTTTTAGATTAACTTTAACTTATTACTATAGTTTAGTTGATATTTTCTTGATTTTACTTTGTTTCATTGTTTTGATTTATGCAGAACCACCCTCCTTCTATGCCAAATACACAGAGAGGAAGAGGCATACCATCTTGATGAAGTCTGAGTAATCAAGTATCCTCAGTCGTGCCGCGACATTAAATCAGGCGTTTGTTGGGAGGAAACCCAATACTTATAGTTTTCTTTTTAGTAATGGTAGCATTTTTTTTAAACTAATGAGTTTTAAATTTGCAAGAAAATTACTCTGCAGTAGTCCCGACGGATACAACAACGGATCGTTGTTTCTGCAATGGACCGTCGCATGAATCCGTTGTACACGGTATGTCTTCCTGTTATGTTCAAACTAGGGCACACTCGACGGACCGTCCTCTTGTCGACAGTCCGTCCTGCAAAACTGTTCTGGTTGTTAGAGACCCTATTCGTAAGGGTCTCTCATATTTTTCTAAAGTGTCCTTCAATGGACATATGGGACGGATCGTCGTACTTACGACGGTCTGTCCTGCACAACCGATCTGATTCTCAGATACCCCTTTCCTAAGGGTCTCTCTCTATTTTTCTAAGTATCCTCAAATGGACAACTACGATGGATTGTCATACCTTTGACGATCCTTCCTGCATGACCGTCATGAAGGTCAGAGACCCCTCTCCTAGGGGTCTCCATATTTCTCTCAAGTGTCCTCTGACGGACACCTATGATAGACCGTCTTACCTGTGACGGTCCGTCCTGCATGACCGTTTCAATGGTCAGAGACCCCTCTCCTAGGGGTCTCCACATTTTTTCAAGTGTCCTCTGACAGACACCCACAACGGACCGTTATACCTATGACGGTCCGTCCTGCACATACCTTCATACTAGTCGGAGACTCTCCTTCAGGGTTCTCTACATATACATAGTCGAAGTAAGACTCGACGGACCCCATGACGGTCCGTCATAGTCACGACGAGTCGTCACCAGGCCTGTCGTGTGTCACTGTTACTATAGTATTGTCATTTTATTTTAATTTTTTTTGTGGTTTTGCTTGTCTTGTTTGATACTTCTCGTACTAATATTGATCCTTTACAGGTCCTATCTACTATGGCACCTAAACAAGATCGAGTGTATGCACGCGGGTGATCGAAGTCTATCCCCGTCTTCCCGTATGGTCATTGGCTCTGATGATGAGCATGACCCCGAGTACGTGCCCACAGGCACTTCCACCCCTTCCCGTGCTTCACGTGTCACCAGATCAACACCCAAAAAGGTGGCGTCCGGCGTAGTCACTGCCTCCCAGTCTGATGAGGAGCACACACTTACCGTCACACCTTCTGGGTCAGCCACCAATGAAGAAGAAGGTCCGTGAGATTGAGGCTGCGAGGAGAGCCTCGCTTACTGAGGAGGAGGCGTGCCAGCAGAGAATTCGAGAGTTAGCTGCTGGGGCGTCTAGCTCCCGAAATGTGGAGATAGCGGGAGGCACTGCTGATGGTGCTGTTATTGCTGAGGACATCACTGAGGGTGTCCATACTACAGAGGTAGTGGGTTCCGGGGAACAAGACCCGCCAGCTTGGTGATCGTCGGCGCTTTGTGCCACAGGTTTGCTTCACCTACCACTCTAGTATTTCAATTTTTATGCAATGGGGACCCTGCATGTCTTTTGTTGGGTTGGGTGGGGTAATGGAAAGGAGTGCTAGGGTGAAGGGATGAGTAACCCAATTCCACATCCTCTTTTGGGTTTTCTTGCCTGGGAGTTCTTTTTCCCAATAGACTGATACTTTTTTGTTTTAAGCGGACAGTCTATTCTTTTGTACATACTTTAAATCTGGAGAATGTTGGCTAAAAATGATATCCTGATAAAATAAAACTGGAAAATGGTGCATTTTTGACTAAGCCATGTAACTGATAAATGGGTTGACTCAAGCATGACATAGAGTGTGTACACCATTATGCATTACCCTAATCGTAAAATTGAACTAGGGTGTCTGATAATCTGGGTATAGTGATTGAGATGTCAAGTGGTGTGAGGCAAAATTCGAATAAGTCACTATTGGTATTGAGCTAGACTTGCAGGTTAGTCCTGCTAAAAGGAAGCCTACAATAGACAGTTAGGAAAGGATCATAGGCCATTATTCAAATATAGCCCCACTTTCGCCTAAGTAAAAGGAAAACAACATGAAGTTATCCTTCATTGATCCAAATGTATGAGCTTAAAATAAGACCTTTCTTTCTCAACCACTAAGTGATCTGTTTGGGAATAATGTGTGCCAGGTCCCTCCTTGCCGGAACATGTGAACATATGTTATGCCCAAAAGCATAGTGAGGGTGGCTAACGTAGTAAACAACCTCTTTATGGCCTGACCAAACTTTGTGGTATTGTGTACTTCGAACATGCAAAGCCATGAGTTGAGGGTGGCTATTATAAGAAATCTCTGGAAGTTGGGGTTGAAAGAAAAAAGCTAAAGAAAGAACAAAAGTAAAAGTGACGCAAAGAATTAGTTCAAAAAGTAAAGAAAAAACAATGATATACAAGAATACAAGCAGAAAAAGAAAGAAGAGAGTCCATACACAAAGGAAGAAAATAGAGAAAATAGCAAGGTGAAAGAATAGGAAACTGGGCCGAGCTAGGAATGATAAAAAGGGAAGGTTTTATCCGAGAGTCAGAGGGAAAAAAGTCACTAAAAGTATACCTAAAAACCCTTACCTGAACCCTGTGAGCCTATTTTACTAGCTAAAAAAGTCTTGTGATCCTAAGGTTGTTTAGTAAAATTAAGGCAATGCATGAAAATAAGGGCAAAGCTTATGGAAATAGGTATGGAAATGAGTGCGACGTTTTTTTAAGAGCGAATGTTTTGAAAAAGTAATCTTATACTCAAATTGAAATCATGTGTGAAAAATGAGGATTTGTTTTGAAGTGAGGAAACTTAGTTGCATTATGGAAAAATATTAGCACTCAGTGGAGAAATTAACGAGGATAGGTGTTAGTACATGGTGAATCTGTGTATGTTTGGATCCAACATAAGTCAAGCCTAATAGTGATAGCATGCATTAGATTTGATGAGATTTAATCGGGATTGAGAGCAAATAATGATTGCCAAAGGATAAAACATTGGATTCTATTATACCAAGATTGGATGAGTCATAGGCGTCGCTTGAGGGACAAACAACGAATTTAACTGAAGGGTGGTGATTATACCATGGTTTCATGTATTATATAGATTTTTCCTTAGTTTAGGGTGTCCAAAGCCTTTGTGTGCTAATTTTATATAAGTTTCTGTTATTTTGCAAGAAAGGAATCTGTCAAAGCTGGAATGCGGAGATTTTGAGCAAGAAGAAAATGTAGAAGGAGGACCACTACGGAGATTATGACGGTCCGTCGTGCCTTGACGGTCGTAGGTGGCAGCGTTAGTGCAGCTGCTGAAGGAAAATGGGGAAAAGTCTAACAAAGTGTGGGGTTACAAGCTTATGAGGTCCGTCGTTTGTCTATGACAGTCCGTTCCTGCAGGTGAGTCATGAAGTTTCAGAGAAGTAATACAACTTAACAAGAGATTCCAAGAGTTGATGTTTTTTGGAACGAAGACCCTCGACAGACCGTTGTACCTATGACGGTCTGTCATACTTCGTCGAGTGTAATGAAGAGAGCAGCAGAAGAAATTGCACAAGTATGGGACGATGGATTCCATAACAGCCCGTCGTGACCACGACGATCCGTCACGAGGTCCGTCGACCTAGCCGCGTTTTGAAAGATTTCTATAAATAGTTCGAAAAAGCTCATTTAGGGGTCGGAGTCTGGACCTTTGATTATTAGGTTAGACTCCAGACCATTGATAGACTCTATGAGATTAGACATCAGATTTTTAGATTTTGTGTATTAGTGTTGGATTTTTAGATTCTTCCAATTGAATTTTGGATATTAATCAAGCAAACTTTTGGAATTTAATCTTTCTCATTGAAGTAGTACAGCACGTATACTTACTATCTTTGAATATTGTGTTTATGCTAGAGTAAACCTAAAACTCAATAACTAGGGTTGTGGGAACATATGCAATAATGAGATGAAACCCTACCTAAAAATAACAATTCTATTTGTGTCTTGCATGTATATTAATTCTTTCGTTTTTAGAAGTCTTTTAACGGATGCCAAGCTTAGAACTAGCTTTCGTTAATGCTAATTGCCGACCAAGGTGAGGTAGATAATAGGAAAAGAATTATTAACATAGAGTGTATGCTATCTAATAGGATAGTATTGATTGGTAAGAGGTAATGGTAATAATTAGTCAAACATCGAATACGTATAATATGAGGTAAGATAAGGGTTAGAGATAGCAACAACGTAGCCGGACAATGTGCGGAGTGAGATTTTCTGGATGACGGACCAGGATTTAGAAAGAATAACTATCACTATGCAGTATAAGATACTAGGAAAGGAATGTTATAGTTAGAATATGGAAGTTATGTGAAACTTGTGGGGATCACGTTTAAACCCTAGTTACTTTGATTAATTGATTAAAACAAACATTCAAAGTGTTTGTTAAGTGTCTCTTGAAGTGTTTATTATCTCACTTATTTAGAGAAGAAAACCCCCTTTGATGTTTTTACTTTCAAGGAAGTCATTGACCAAAAACAATAGTAATAATTAGGTTGAGTTAGTCTAGACTATTTTCCTCGTGGAGGGGGAACGATCCCACCTTCACTAGTGGGGTTATTTACTTGACACGACCGCTTTACTCTTATTTGAGAGTAAGTGTGAGGTATCAGTAGTAGACTTGCAAATTGAGATTAGGGAAAAGTTAGTGAAATTTCCAAATTGGGTTAGAAAGTAATTGCCATGAGATAACATGCCTCATTTAAATATCGTATTGCACACAACATATAAAATATTCATTAACAATATATAGAACATAAAATATAAAAACCTGTTTTTTCATAGCATCATTCTATGCCATGAACTGTGGGAGGACTCATGGAATGTAATTATGGATTTAAAAAAATGGGGCCCAACATATGGGACTCAAACTAGGGAGTCTTCATTCGCACACGAGTCTACTTCATTCATTCATACGTCCTTATTTCATTTCATTAATAAGTCAAGTGTGAACACCAGCTTACCTAGGATGTTAAGTTTATTTAGAATTTCATCGTGTGTTTGGCAATGAGAAATTAATAAACTAATGTAATACCGAGAGTCTAGCTCAACTCTCTCATTATCCTATGCTAACACCTTTGGATATCATTATTTCATTATGTGCTTTTCATTTGAGGCTGGCTTCATTCATTCAATAGGTACTTAACTTTAACAGACCTAGATCATGTGAAGCATCATGAAAAGTGTCTCCCCCACACCGAGAAGAGAAGAGGGGAATACTAGCCAAAGTGACCCAATAAACATTCTACTTTACATGGGGGAAATTTAACCCCGTTAGATCCCTATATGGACCGTATAGGTTCAAATACTAGATGTATGGAGAACCCATTACTCAGCAAGCGGACAAACTCATCTATGGAGATTTACGCGACCCTTCGACCTTCCAAAACGAAGCATCACCGCTCATAGCTAGCCTACGATGTCTCAGTATAAAGTCTATTAGTTCAAACTCATATGTCTTGAAGTTGGACTTCTAATATGAGGACAGTATAGGTCATTAGATTATGATATAATCTCATCATTGTATTAAGTGTGTAAGCTCAAGAACTTCATTAGGAGTATTATAGAGACTGGTCTCTTCATTATCTTAGACCTATTTGGAGTAGTATTGGTACGTTCTATTTATGCTCACTTGATATTGCTCTATCATATTCATTATCCTCTTTGTCATGTTGCACCACATTCTCAATATTTAGCACCTTTGGTTTTCATGGTTACGCACCTTTTAGTACGTGAATGATTATTTTATCATTTCTAGTTTATGTCATCTTATGCCAATTCACTTTGCCCACTTAGTTCTATCTTACAATCATAACTAAACCCTCATAGGTCATCCTGTCAATCCATACCCTTAGGCCACTTTATTTTTGAATGTATGTTAGACGTATGTGTTATACATACAAAAAAGCAATTGGGGCTTCATTGCGTAAGTTGTTCTAAGTGATTTTACTTTCTAAGAATCTGTAGTACAAGGATTATGCATCTTGATTTATATGCCAAGATCTTAATTTTTCATCCAAGTAAATGGCATTATTCTTGGATATTTACTCAGGCTAGACTTATTCATCAATGCGGAGATTGGGCAAAGGGAAAAAAAATCTTGGATCAACTTGGATATCCGTATATTGTCATTAATTTAGTTTCTAATATCATTACATTAGACTCTAAATTAAAGTCTCAACAATTTAAGAAAGGATAATTATCTATTTTAATTTCACTCTTAGATAATCGAATGGTTGTGGGTTCGAACCCCCACATCCTCCCCCCACCCTTTATTTTTTTTTTAAATTTCGCTGAGGAGGATGTGAGGCGGTGGGTTCGTGCCCCCACATCCTCTGTATCTTTATTTTATTTAAATTGGCAAGTGGAAGTGAGGTTGCGGGATCGAATTCCAACATCCTCACTTTGTTTCCTGGTTATTTCGACTCTCCCTTCAGCGCTGAGGTTGTGGGTTCTATCCCCACACCTTGCATTTTATTTTTTCATTATTTTCTCTCTCTTCGCGTGTACTGGGAGGTCTTGAGTTCGAATCCCACGCCTCCCATTTACTTGTTTACTTAATTTTTTTTCTTTTCCTCCCCATTGGTCGCGAGTTCAATTCCTCCCAGCTGAATTTCCCTTATTTTTTAGCGAAAACAGGAGCTAGGATCGAATCCACCCCAGCCCCCATTTTCCTTTTTCTTTGTCTCACAAATCTAGTAGCTAAGGGGTTCAATTCCCCTTAGCTCCTTCACGTTTTTCTCTTATATTTCAGCCCTGCTCAAATTTTGGGGGTCTTGGGTTCAAATTCCCATTTAGATCACTGATTTATTTCTTTTTCAAACCCCAGAATTAATCCTTATGGGGTCACTATGAAATCTAGAATTTTTTTTCTTATCGTCTTCACTAATTTTTAGTCACCTCTGACATGAGTTTACTTAGCTAAAGAGTTTATTCAACCAACATTCTTCATTATAATGAAACCACATTGCAAACACTAACACACATAAAATACACCCAAAACACGATGAATATTCGACCCAATAGTGGGTAAGGCCACTGCCCCACGATGCAAATCACAACACCCAATTTTGGTGACATGCGATATCATTTTTGTAATTTCCCTCACATAAAACATGTTCACACTAAATATAAATACGTCAATCATGACCGAAGTCTAGGTAGAATAGACCCATCTACAAATTCGTTTTGGGAGATAAGGACAAGGACATACAAATGCGGAACAACCTTAGGTTTTCAAGGCTTGGAACGTCTCGAGGATACTCTTAGATAAGAATTCCAGGACAGAAACCCATACCTTTTTATGTTGTTCAAGGGGAAAGCTGCTGCCCGGGAAACCCCCACACACCATGCCACACTTTACACTTCAACATTACCACCCACTTGACCAAAACCTCTCTTAGCCTTGACATTTGATTACTTTGTGTTACTTAAAAAATTCTTTTGAGTTGTTCAAGTGTGAAGAACGTTGATGTATTTTTTAGTTTTGTTATGTTTGGAGAATAATTAAAGAGAGAGATTGAGAATGTGAGAGAGAGTGAGAAAATGAGGAGATAGAGGTATTAGGATTAGTAGACTAAATTCAAGACTTAGTCAAAATAGGCTTAATTAATTATTAAAAATCTGAGTATTTAATTAATACGTGAAAGGACCATTTTATCCTTAAGAATAAATTTAATTGATGATTTAAATAATCAATTTCCTTGCTCTAGGGGGGGATCGAACCGAGTAGGAAACCCATGTGAGAAATGGGTCACTCTGAGTCACACAAAATTTTAAAAGCTCTTGTAATTAATTGATTAATTTATAGGTTACTCATGGTAATTACAATATTACCCTTTTCCTGCGCAAAAAAACTATTTTACCCAGGACCGCAAATACGGAAAAATTTCTTCTTTTAAGTTCCGATTAAGACTCCTCGGATTTTTAAATCTTAGTTTGCGAGCCTACTGTTTGGTTTCAAACCTTTAAAAGCCCAATAAAACCACAAGTAGTTGACTTGATCGTAGTAAGGGTTTTTAAGGTCGGGGTTCTATGCGTTTTATCAATAACGTGGAACCTTTGTTTAATAGCAATCATTCTTGACACCCAAAGTCTTGATCTTATTCATTTTAGGGTTGGTAAATTGTTGAGACAAGGAAAAATAAATGATAAATATTAAGGGATGGCTACTGTTTTGATTAGATAAAATATCCAGAGTTGGTGGTAAGTTGAATTAGTAGCCTTATGATTGGTTGGTTGTTAGATGAAAGGACATATGACAGTTAAATGACCGCGTTGGACACTGTGGAGCTATACAATTGGACATTTGAGGCATTGTAAGACTATTCAATTTTAGTTTTTCTATGTCATTACCCAAAAAACTTCATTAAAAAAGTACGCTTCTAGTGTCCTTTGTAGTGACTGATCAATACTTGCCAATTCCTACTTATCTTTTTTATTACGTAGAGCCATTAGAAGTGAGCAAGCTAATATGAGTTGTTAACTACATGTACATTCTTACTTTACCAAAGCATTGGTTCATCTTTTTTCATATCAAAAGTACCCCATAAACGGATTTCCCCTTAAAAATTGAAAATGATCCTATATAAACGTCATACAATCTCCAATATAATGCCAACGTGATTTTTTAATTGTTATAAGATATGCATATTGTCACATGTTATATAAATATTCTTTTCTTGGGGATTACTACCATGTACTGTGTTAGACTATAATGTTACCTCACATGATATACCGGCTCTTTGTACATTTATATGTACTAGACTATGACCATCCTTTAAGTCGATGAGGTCCCACGTTCTTCATGGTCACATTAATGTTTATGGTTGTATTTATATTCGTAGTGAGTATTTCGTTACCCTATAGAGTTAAAAAACCTTGTATAAATTTAAGTATTGCACTGATATGTGCTAAATATGCGATGTCAAAACTTACTGGAGTCAGAGAAGCTCCATACAGTTCATGTCAAATTTGTTCCCAGGGCCATTGTTTTGTCGAAAGTCCTTCATATGCTTTTTATGCTAATAGAAGTTCAAATCTCAACAAGGGATTATGACCAAAAAAGTCAATCACAAACTAGTATGAATATCAAAGGACAATCCACAAACAAGTTATGCACATAAGAAGAAACAACTCATAAAGGAGTTGAACATCAAAAAAAACAGTCTCACAATATAAAAAAAAATCTAGGGAAACAAATCTGTATAATCTATAAGTGGATGCTCAGGCGAGAAAGCCTTAGCATGGGAGGTCCCAATTTGAGGAAATATAAGGACAGCAAGAATTCCTAGCATAGGTCTCCTCTTTTGTTGCCTGATAGCTAGTCATTTGTGTTATTTGTCTTATCCGGTTATAAAGTACAAAAGAGAGTAAAAAATTAAACAGGCACGATTCCACAATTACAAGAAAGGTTGGTCTATCCCCTATATATTGGTATTTGTTTTAAACTTAGCTTCATTTTACATATGGTTGAAGTGGCATTTCATGCTCCAGGTACATGTATTCAACGAGTAGATCTCCCCCATATAACAACCTTATACGCAATTGTTATGGTGAGCTCGGGTGATTCTAGGCTTTGCCGTGTCTTAATTATGTGTATTTATAGTGAGTGGGAAAACCAAGAATCCCAATAGAGGCTTGTAGATTATGGTAGAGAAATCATTGGAGTTCATTAGTTTCACTTTAATATGTATCGTTAGCTAGTAGTAAACAGGTGGGTTATATGAAGGTTTTCATTGTAAATCATAAAAAACTCATTGTAGTACTTTACCTCCTCGTAATAATGTATTCATAGAGTTTTTCTGTCTCACTTAGGGTTTGGGTGTGACAAAGTTGTTTAGCAGTTTGTCTAAAGACCTCTACAATTCGTGTCTATTACAAACCGGTTACTTATGAATATGTTTTTCGCGCCACATTAATAAATAGGGTCTACTTGTACATTTAAAATGTTTACACTCTTCATTAAAAAATTGTGCATAAGAGCGAATTAGAAATAACTTTCACTTGCACCTGATCATGCTATTGATAGTATGCTTACATTTTACGTTAGATAGTACTAAAATTCAACAGCAACCTACAAAAAAGGATCTACGTTTATAATTAGACTGACTTGAGATCTTTTTTATTAGACCGTCCCCACTCCACCAGGTAGCTAAAGGTAATATGTTTATATTACCTTTTTTAAGTTGGCATTTTTACCATTTGTATCATGTTTGTCAATTGTGATATATAATATGGTAATTTTTTGGTTAAAATTTATGGTCTACCTAGTTACATATATGAGTTGTAATCATATTTAATTACACTATTCTTAGCGACATGGTATCCAATCTTGAGTTCTATATTTCCCCATATCGTATAGTATATATTTTTTATAGTAAAGAATTGCTCTTAGTCTGTGATATACATTTTATTTAAGCATTACATATGTTCCTCGAATCATGTTGTTGAACCACTTTTTGTTAGTCGGAAGAATCAGTGGAACAATCTGTAGGTTGATTTATCATTGCAAAGTGTTAGTATCCCCTAATTAATGACAATTACAAATTTTGTACCATATACCATCCCAAATATGTTAATATTTTGCATTTATATGGTATGTGCCAACAACCAAGAATAAGCATTAATAACATTTGTATTATTTTCATGGTTAAAAACATAGAGACAAGTATGCCAAGTTATGTAAATGATATGTTTTGGAGGTTATATTATGACCTATGATTTGGTTAGGAGGATTAGTATGTTTCTAAAGGGTAAGGTTAAAAAAAGAAAAAAAATGGGTTTGTTAGACCTAAATTGTGATTAGCTAGGTTGTACATACCCGTTTAAACTAATATGTATTCAGAGATAGTGGCTATTTAGTTCGTTGCTGAAATCTTTGTGCATAAAGGCTTAATGTGGTGATTGAAATTGATTCAACCATTCCTAGACTGATCATTATACAAGAGGTGTCTGCACCCTGGGCGGGATCTAGTAAATGAAACTACTAGTTTTGATTAAAAGGTACTTGTTAGATAGGAAGCATGTGACAATTAAACCTTGGGGGGAAAAAAAAAATTAACAAGGCCAAATATGTACGTGAGCTTCGCAGTAGAGATGGAATTTACAATTCTTAAACGTAGCGTAGGGGCATGTCAGTATTCTCATAGAGAGTGGCTAGGTGATTATGAAAGAGCGTTGCAAGTGTGCGACAATAAAAAGGTATCAACTATTGAATCCTATAGAATTATAATGGCGCACTCTAGAACAACTTTGTAAACCTTTGTTTGACAGAGAAGTCATTTTAGTATTGTTTCAAGTCTTGATATTTGGTCTTGATAACAACAACAAAAATAGGGGAATAACAAGGTTTCTTAGATAGAAGATACATGGAGCAAGTATCGAATCCTCCCCAGCTCCCATTTTCCTTTTTCTTTGCCTCACAAAACCAGTAGCTAAGGGGTTCGATTCCCCTTAGCTCCTTCACGTTTTTATCTTATTTTGCAGCCTTATAAAAATTTGAGGTCTTGGGTTTGATTCCCATTGACCTCACTTATTTGTTTCCCTTTTTAAAAACCCAAAAATTCTAACCTTTATGGATCGTATGTACTCTGGAATTTTTTTCTTATGCATTCTCAACTAATTTTTAGTCACCTCTTTATGCGTTTTACCTAGCTAAAAGATGGTATTCAACCCAAAATTCTTCATTATAATAACACCACATGCACACCATTACACCTTAAAAATAACCAAACCCCTCAAGTCAACCCACAATAGTGTCTAAAGACTCTGACCATATTGCACACACAACACCATTTTTGTTACACTTTGAATTGTTTTCGTAACTTTTTCCTCACATAACCATGTTTCACACTTATCTAAAGTTTCAATCCATCCTAAGTCAGAAACCCATCATACCCATCCTACGAATTCATTTGGAGCCAATGAAAGACATACAGATAGGTGGGAACAAACCTATTTTTCCAGAGATGAGAAACTTTAGAAGGAAAGTATCTTGGAGAAAGAATTCCAGGAGAGAACCCATTCCTTTTGATGTTGTTTTCAAGTGTGAAGCTTATGCACGAAATTACTCCAAACCAGCCATATTCACTCAACACACACCCCACTCGATGCAACACCTTTCTTAGCCTACTTTGGATTACTTTGTCTTTTACATAAACATTCTTGTGAGTTCTTCAGTGTTAAGAACTCTTGATGTATTCTGGTTTTTGTTGTGGTTTGGCAGAATACTTGCGATAGACAGATTGAGAACGTGAAGGGAGTGAAAAGTGAGGGGATAGATTTTAGGATAGGAGACTAAATCAAGACTTAATTCCAAGAAGGATTTAATAAACTTAATAAAAATCCTATTTATTTTAATTAATACGTTATAGGATCATTTTATCCTTAATAAATAGATTTTAATTGACGATTAAATCATCACTTCCTTGCTCCTAGTGGGGCTCGAACACGAGTTGCAACACATTTGCGAAATGGGTCACTTTGAGTCGCACCAAATTTGAAAAGCTCTTTTAATTAAATTAATTAATTAATTTATTAATTCCTTAGGGTAATTACAATACTACCCTTTGCCTGGAAATGACAATTTTACCCCTGGACCCTCAAAACATAAAATTTCTTCTTGTAGTCCGTAAGACTCCTTCTGATGAAATCTTATGTGTTGTGGCCTACTTGTTGGTTCCACCTTTCCAAGCCCAACTAACTCCCCAAGTGAGTTGACTTGATCGTATTAAATTTCACGACCCAAAGGGGCCGCGACGGGAACCCACACTACCCTCCTATGTGAGCGACCAACCAATCTAAACCTTACATTTCATTTAATATCAATGAAAGTACTGCGGAAACTTAAACTCATTAATAAAAACCAATTTAATAACTTCTAAATTCAACATCTATTATTATCCCCAAAATCTGGTACGTCATCACCACAAGAACATCCATATGATCAAATTACTAAACTAAGAGGTATTCTAAAAAGCTAAATAACCAAAAGCTGGGTCCATGCCGGAACTTCAAGGCATCAGACATGAAGGAATACGATCCCATTCCAAGCTAAAGCGTAGCTCACCCTGAAGCTCCGGTGTGACGAAGACTGGATAGAAACTGCGGTTGAGTTGAAGACGACGCACGCTTTGCTGTCACTCCAAAATAAACAAGAAGAAAACATTAAAGTAGGGGGTAGTACAACTCACAATTACTAGTATGTAGCAATCGTCCAACTCAAAATAGAAAGCAATATATCTCATATAACAATCATAATCAACTACTATGCTTACAGGTGATAGCAACAAGTTCCACATCATTTAAATGTCACCGATCATATCTATGAGGACTCAGCCTCCACACCAAGCTCCTTTGGGAATTAGGTTCATTAGATTTGAGTATATAACATCTTTCAAGATTCTTATCTTTATTCCTCTTGTGTCTTACGTGACCTCCGCTCCCCTACTACTATGTGTCGGTACTTGACAATCTGACCCCGACTACTATTTGTCGAAACGTGACACTCCGATCCCCTAATTGTCGGTCGGTTCGTGACACCCGATCCCTAAATCTCCGTGTCGGTTCGTGACCCCGATCCCCTAATCTACGTGTCAGTTCGTGACACCCGATCCCCTTAATTCTACGGTCCGGTTCGTGACACCGATGCCCGAATCTATATTTCGTTCGTGACACCCGATCCCCTAAATTCTACGTGTTGGTTCGTGACACCCATCCCCTAATTCTACGTGTCGGTTCGTGACACACGCGTCCCCTAATTCCTACATGGTTTCGGTTCTGGACACCGATCCCTAATGTCATTCTTATTATTCTCAAGCCCTTCTCTCTCAACAAGGCATCATCAATCTCATTACTTTAGTTCATCAAGCCTTCTTTTATACCAAGCATCAGCATTACAAGAGATTAGGTTTTTATCAATATTTGGGAATTC
Organism: Solanum habrochaites; assembly: GCA_027704765.1. Classification (NCBI taxonomy): domain Eukaryota; kingdom Viridiplantae; phylum Streptophyta; class Magnoliopsida; order Solanales; family Solanaceae; genus Solanum; species Solanum habrochaites. The sequence continues at coordinate 2,983 of JAKWJA010002353.1, read as the reverse complement.
CATAGCTTCATCATGCTTGTTTCTCATATCATATAATATAAATCACATCATTCATTCACACAATTACTCATATAGGAACTTTGATAATACTACCAACACATATCATTCTCTATTAAGAGTTTTACTACGAATAGCAGAAAAACCATAACCTACCTCCACCGAAGAATTGCGATCACAAGCTATCTTCTCACAATCCTTGCTATCCTCTTCGTTTCTCTCTTCTCTTTACTCCGTCTCCCCTCTTTCGGTTCTTTTTCTTTCTCTTTATTCCAGCCCGTCTTTCTTTTACCCTAGTAATCATATAATTAAGTATAAAAGAGGCACTAATACCCCACTATCCTTAAGGTGACCCTTTTTACCCCCTAGTAAGTAACTTATTAACATTAACCACCACTTTATAATTAAAGCAGAAATATCCAAAATGCCGCCTTAAAACAAATTAACAAACTCGACCCAACCTGGATTGCGCAACCTGTGACGGCCTCCGTGCCTGCAACGGTCCGTCCAGCAGTCCATCGCAAGGTTCAGAAGACTCAATTTCACCAAAGAGTCTGTGACGGTCCGTCCACGCTGTGACGTTCGTCCTGGCCTTCCGTCGTGACGTTCAAGAGTCGCTTTCAGTACCAAAATTTCAATTCTAGGTGTTTTGTGGACTAGACCCCCTCGCACGGTCTGTCGTTACCATACTCCGTCCCGTGGTCCGTCGCCTCACCATTTTCCAGAAATAAAAATCTGCTGTCTCAAAACGACTAACAGTCCGTTACAATAGATCCAATTTACCCTTCGTGTCGTCCTCGAACGATCATGAGAGTACAACAATATGCAAGAAGTACCTGAATCTATAAACAGGTGTGGGTATCTTTCTTGCATCTCTGCCTCCTTTCTCCCAGTGGCTCTCAACCGTTCGATTCTTCCATTTCACCTTGATGATGCAATCTCCCTTACCTCAACTTGTTGAACTTTTCTCTATCTAAAATAGCACAGTGCTCCTCCTCATCAGACAGATTTTTCATCAATAGACGAATTCCCAAGGATACTTTAGTTGCCCTCCCCTGGTATCTTTTCAACCTCGACACTGGAAATACCTATTACTCCGGACAGCCATGGAGGCAGGCCCCCCCCCCCACTCATAAGCCACCTCCCCTACTCGCTTAAGTTCTTAAAGGGACCAATGTACCCTTGGGCTTAGTTGCCCTCTTTACCAACCACATCACCCCCTCTATGGGCGAAACCTTACAAAACCTGTTCCCACCTCCATGAACTCCAAATCCCTAATCTTTCGAGCGCATACTCCTTTTCCTTACTTTGAGCCTCTAAACTTTTCTTGAATAGATTTGCACCTTGCTAAGGTGACTCCCTCAAATGGGTCAGCACGCCCAGGTTCTAACCTCGAATGCATCAACCAACCAATGGAGACCTACATCTCCTCCCATACACATGGCTTTTTTCTTCGAAAGGAGCCATATCAATACTTGAGTGATAGCTATATTGTATGCAAACTCCGCTAATGGTAAGAATTTATCCCAATGCCACCAAATTCTATCACATACGCACGGAGCAATACTCGCAACACTTGAAGTCGTTCGCTCAGACTGACCATCGGCTTAGGATGAATGCGGTACGAATTCCAACCTAGTACCCATTCCGCATTTAATTTTTCCAAAACATAGAAGTTAAACGCGTACTCTCGATCTGATATGATGGATGGGTGTGGAACCCCATGAAATCAACGATTCTGAGATTAGATCTTGGCTAACTTCTCTCATTGTAAGTCGACCTTAACCGAATAAATGAGCAACTTAGTTAACCTATCAACAATCACCCAAAATCGAGTCGTACAAACTCACAATTTGGCGCTTCTTCTACTCCACCAAAGTGTTTGCTTAGGTCCGGTACTCTTGGTTGCACCGAGGGTGTATAAAACTAACCTACTATGAGCCTCTGTAAGAATAGTGTGGATCAAATCATCCACACGGGGTACACATACCCTTTCCCTTGATTCTCAAAACCCGTCCTCTCATCATTGCTTCTTTATACTCGCCTCGCCACACCTTATCTCGGATTTCGCTTATTTCTCGTCATCAAACGGTTTCCCCTTGATCTTGTTCAAGAAAAGAAGATCTCGCCCCACATTGGCCTACAGATCCTCCCGTTCTCATTTACTTCTAACCTCATAAAGTCATTAGCCAGAGTCTGACCTCCCTACCATGGGCTCACTAGAAGCTTGCAAGTGAGCTCAGACTTCCCATGCTTCCCGTCGAATTTCCTACTTAAAGATCCGCTACAACATTCCCTTCCCCGGATGAATACAAAATATGATGTCGTAGTCTTCAGTAGTTCCATCCATCTCCTTTTCTCAAGTTCAAATCTTTCTGATAAGACATATGTTAGGCTTACTAGTTCCGTATAGACCTCACACTTAACCCCATATAAATAGTGTCCTCCTGCTTTAATGCGAACACTACCGCTGCCAATTCCCAATCAATAGTCCATAGTTACGTTCATGCACTTTAAATTGTCTGAAGCATAACAATCACCTTCTTCTCTTGCATTAGCACTGCACCCAAACCCGATAGGATGCATCACATAGACAATGAAATTCTTACCTTCCACTGGAAGGTGAGATTGAGGATTAGTCAACAGAGTCTTGAATTTCTGAAATGCTTCCTCACACTCCTCGACCATACAATGGGGAACATTTTGTAGTCAAGTTCGTCCTTTGGGAAGCATAGAAGAGAATCCCTTGACAAATCGGCGGTAGAAAGCGAGCTAACCCACAAAGCTCCTTATTTCTGACACATTAGTAGGTCTTACCCAATTCTTCCTGTCTCAATCTTATAAGGGAGTCCACCATCCTCCATCCTTAGAAACACGTGCCCCCAGAAGGCCTACATCTAGCCAAAACTCACACTTAGAGAACTTGGCATAAAGCTTTTCTCCCTCAACATTCAATACCCTTCTCAATGCTCTTCATGTTCCTCCT
>JAKWJA010002352.1:0-40818 GCA_027704765.1 Solanum habrochaites | reverse complement strand
CTTTATTCAAAACCCTCTTCTTTTACCCTAATTAATATATAATTAAGAATAAAAGGGCAATAATACCCACTAATTAACTTAACGGTTACTCCTTTAACCCCCAAGTAATAGACTATTAATATTAACCCTCAATCTTTATCATTAAGGAAAGATAGTCCAAAACGACCCCTAAAACGTGTAGAGGAATCCTATTTTGCCTGGGACTGCGCAACTGTGACGGGCCGTCGTGCCTGCGCCGGTCCGTCACACAGGTCGTCGCAGCTCCCTCAAATCCAGCGAGCCTGTGATGGCCCGTCACAGCTGTGAACGTCCTCACTGTTCCTCCGTCATGACGGTCGAAACTCGTTCTTTACCAAATTCTCAAAAGTTGAAGTGGTTTTGCAACGAAAAACTCACGACGGTTCGTCGTGGATGTGACGCACGTCCGCGGTCCGTTCACAAATTACAGCGAGTTGATTTTCAGTACCCAATTTCAAAATTCTAAGTGTCATGGGACGACACACTCCTCGACGGGCCGTCGTGGACTATGACGGTCCGTCGTTACACACCGTCGTCCCACCAGTTTTTTCCAGAAATAAAAATGTTGCTCAAAAACGACTAAACAGGTCGTTACAATAGATACCAATTAACCATCGTTCGTCCCCGAACGATCAAAAGAAGAAAAAAAATGGCGAAAAGAGTACCTGAACTTCTGTGAACAGATGTGGGTATTTTCTTGTATTCGCTCCTTCTCCCAAGTAGCCTCTTCACGGTCGATTCTCCATTGAACTTTGATGGATGCACATCTTCTTGACCTCAACTTGCGAACTTCTCATCTAAAAAGCAACGGTTCCTCCTTATAAGACAAATTCATCCAACAAAACTGAGTCACAACGGATAATGAATTTCCATCCCCATGGTATCTTTTCAACATGGACACATGAAATACCGGATGCACTCCGGACAGCCTGGGGGCAAGGCATAATTCATAGGCCACCTCCCCTATTCGCTTTAGTACCCAATGGTCCAATATACCTTGAACTATGAGCTTCTGCCAGAACATGTTGATCAAATCATCAATGCGGGGTACCATACCTTCCCTTAATCCTCAACACACCTTCTCGTCGATTGTTGCTCTTTAGCCTCTCCTCGCAACACCTTTATCTCGAATTCGACTTAGTTTCTCTCATCAAACTGTTTCCCTAATCTTGTCAAGAAAAAGATCTTTTGCCACTCCCTACCATCTAGCCCAAAATTCCTCCCTTCCCCTCACACATCTCTTTATTACAACACCCTCCCACAAGTCGCTTAGCCAAGATGTTCGTGTCTACCACCTCTTCCTATGTATCACATTATGTGGCCGGTTTAGCCCAGGTTTGCAAATGACCGCTATCCCGGATCTTGCCACCTATGATTCTTTTTTTTTTCTTTGCTCTTTTCTATCTCAAGGCAGTACTGCTCTGCCACAAACATGTTCGCTTGTACCCGGTATTGATTACATAAAATAGTGATGTCATTCGTCTTCCAGCCATGTCTCTCTTCTATTCCATCCTCCTCTTGTCTGCTCACAATTCCAAAATCTTCTTTGATGCCTGGAAGATTTAATTACTGTGTCCGACTTTACAGACTGCTATTCACCGCCTTACTCTTTTTAGACCTCCCACTCACTTACACCCCATATATATTAATAGCTGCTCTCCCTCATTTTGCTTCATACTTTGCCAAAACTACTACCGTAGGCCCCCAATTCCACCCAGTCATGATGTTGGATAGTTTGTGTACGTCACCGCACTTGTGTTACCTGTTTCTTTGATGCGCCTTCCCCTATAGTACAATCAGTCTTATCTTGCTTACGAGCTAATTCTGACTACTACACTCACCATCGAATAGGATTTGGATTTTGCATCATTTCCAATAAACAAATGTGATTTCTAGTCCCTCATCTTACCCCGCGATTCCTTTCTTTCCCCCCCTGGCTAATCCTGTTTGTCGCCCACCGGTAGGCGCTTGGTATACTTAACCAACCGTCTTACGTCTTATGAAAGCTTTCTCACACATTCATCCATGCCACGAAAATGCGACCCCATTTTCGCTTAGGCAAAGTTATGTCTCAGTTGGGATTACGCAAAGAAGAGAACCTCCCTTTACATTATCTCTTTGTCCAGTAGCTAGCTAACCACACCACAAATGTCGTCTATTTTTCGTACAAACTTAGTTAGTGTCGTACCAGAAAAATAAAAATAGAGAGAATGATAAAGAGAGAAGAGACGAAGAGGATATGCAAGGATTTTGAGAAGATAGCTTGTTGATTCCAATTCTTCGGTGGAGGTAGGTTATGGTTTATGTTACGCTATCGTAGTGAACTCTTATAGCGAATATTATGTGTTGATAATATGTAAACCCTGCTTGTGCTTAAGTTGTATGCTGCATGATAGATTATAAAATCGTGATGAATTAAACAAAGCATGATGAAGCTATTGAATCCCAAATTTGAAAGAACCTAATTCACTTGATATATATATAATGAAGAATGAGATGCCGTAGTATGAAAGGAAGGCTTGATAAATTATATAATGGAGAATGATGATGCCTTAGTGTAAAAAGAAGCTTGATGAATTAGGGCTTCGGGTGCTAACGTTCCGGTACCAGGATGAATATGAGGATCGGAGTGGCACGTTCCGGACACCAGGAAGATAATGGACTAGGGTGCCACGTTCGGTTACAGGATAGAATGAGGAGGGGTCCACGTTCCGTAGTGCTTTCAGGATAGAATATGAGGATCGGAGTGTCACGTTGCCGACACCAGGATCGAATATGGATCGGGTTGTCACGGTCCGTGTTACCAGGATAGAATATGAGGATCGGAGTGTACATGTCCGACACCAGGATCGAATATGGATCCGGTGCCACGTTCCCGTACCAGGATAGAATGAGGGATCGGAGTGCCACGTTCCACAGGGCACCAGGATAAAAATAGAGGATCGAAAGTGTCACGTACCGACACAAGAGGAAGAAAGGATAATGAATCTTGAAAGATAATGAATATGACTCCAGCTAATGAAACTTAATCCCAAAAGAGTATGGCTATTGGGTTTGAGTCTCATGTGTTGAAACTCGGTTGTAGTTATTGATGAATTCATGTTGTTATTGTACAGTTGAGTATGTAGTTGATTTACATTATTATTGATTATAATGTTCCCTTACTTTGAGTGGCCGATGATATCTATCAGTACGTGTGGTGTACGGACCCTACATTCATGTTTGCTCCTTTGCTTTTGTGTATGCAGCAAAAGTCTGTAAAAGTCAACTCAACCAGCAGATCTAGCAGTTTAACCTCACGGAATTCAGGGTGAGCTAATGCGTCTAGCTGGTGGGTCTTCTTCTTAAAGTCTTGATGCCTTGAACTTCCGGCATGGACTGCTTTTTAGTTATTTTGTTCTTAGACATTCCTAGTTAAGAATTTGAGATAGATGTTCTTTGTGATGATGACTTCCAGCTTTGGGATAATAATATAGTATGAAATTGTTGTTATTAATGCGTTTAAGGTCTTCCGCGATTACTTTCTGTTGATATATCTTGATATGTTAAGGTTTGGATGGTTGGTTCGCTCACATAGGAGGGTAATATGTGGGTGCCAGTCGCGTCCCTGATTTGGGTCGTGACAGGAAGGAACAATCGCGAAGTCCATTGCACAATTTTCTCCCACTTCCATTCAGGAATGGACATTACTGAAGTGTCCCTCCAGGCCTCTTGGTGTTCATACGTTACCTGCATGACCAATTCGGTGCATTGAGCAACAAAATCAACATGTCAAGCATCATCCTACCCCACCAAACATGTGCTTTAGATCATGATACATCTTGGTTGCAACAGGATGTATAGAATACCTCGCCTATTGAGACTCTGTAAGAATAGTGTGGCATTCAAAATCATCGACCGGGTACAACTACCATTCCCTTAATTCTCAAAAACACCTTCCTCAGATTGTTGCTTTTTAGCCCTCGTCGCAACACCTATTATTGGATCTTGATCAGTTTCTCATCGGTAAACTGTTTTCCTTGAATCTTATCAAGAAAGGAAGATCTTGCCTCCAAACAGGCCAAAAATTCTCTCTTCTAATGTACTGTTAGCCTCTAACGTCATTAGCCAAAGTCTGAACCTCTCTAGCCAATGGGCGTCTATGAAACCTGCAAATGGGGGATAGACTTTCCCAGGCTCCGTGCCTTTCTACTTAAGCATACTGCGTACAACATAGCATTTTTCGGATGATTAAAAGATAGTGATATCATAGTCTTTCAGTAGTTCATCCTATTTTCCTCTGTCTCAAAATTTGCAAAGGCGTTTGCGGAGTCTGAAGACAGAAGCGGGGAAACGAGCGAGGGAGACAGAGAGACGGCCACAGTGAACCCCAGATTAACGATAATGTCTCCAGTGCTTTAATGCAAAACAACTACTACAGCCATCTCAAAAATCGTTGGTGGATAATTTACGTTCATGCACCTTTAATGCTCGAGATAAGCCATTACATCTCTCTTGCATAAGGCACTGCACCCAAACCAGAATAGGATGCATCATAATAAACATATGAAAATTCGTACCTTCCACTGGCAGGGGTAAGAATTGGTGACAGTAGTCAAACTACGGTCGTTGAGTTTGCTGAAAAACATTCTTCACATTCGTCCTACCATACAAATGGAACAAATATGCTTAGTCAAATTGTTCAGTCGGGAACGCAACGGAAGAAAATTCCCTTGGACCAAGCGACGATAGTAGCTAGCTTAAACCAACGAAGCTATTACATCTGTAACATTTGTAGGTCTTACCCAATTCTTCACTGCTTCAATCTTGAAGGATCCACCATCACTCCATCTTAGAAACCACATGCCCCAAGAAGGAAACTTAAATTAGCCGGAAACTATACTAGCGAATTTGGCATAATGTTTTTTAGCCCTCAACATTTCCCAATAACATTCTCAATGCTCCTTAGGTTTTTCCCTGCTCTTTGAGTATACCAGTATTATCACAATAAACACAATGACAAAGGAGATCCAGATAGGGCTAAAAATTGTTCATCAGACTCATCAAAGCAAGGCGGGGGCATCGTAAGTCAAAAGACATTACTAAGAATTATAATTGCCATACCGTGGTCGGAAAAAGCAGTCTTTGGCACATCTGCGGTTCGTATTTCAATTGTGATAACAGATCTAAGTCGCTTTTGAAAGGTACAAGAACCTTGGTAAAAAAAGGGTCGAATAAATAATCATGCGAGGAAGAGGGGATACTTGTTCCTAAAGTTACTTTATTCAGTTGCCGGTAGTCTATGCATTCCGAAAACTCCCATCCTTCTTCTTCACAAATAAAATAAAACGGAGCCACCCCCAAGGGGATTGCACTTGGTCTAATAAAGGCCTTTCCCAAAAAACTCTTGAAGTTGGAGCCTTTAACTCTCTTACACTAAGAGGGAGCCATACTATAAGGGGGTATGGAAATTCGGGCGAGTACCCGCTCCGATGAATGCCAAAAGTCAAGATCTTCTATCTGGTGGCATTACCAGGAAGGTCTGCAGGAAACACATTGCCAAAAAACCTCAAGGACTATCGAAACCGACTCAATTGAAGTTCTACCTTGATTACAGGTCCCTGAGGCTGTGCCAAGAAAGCTAAAAACCCTTTACTAACCATTTGCATTTAGCACGATTAGAAAGGAGATGATACGAAACTGAGTAGAAGTGTAATACCACTCCCACCACTAACGGGCATGTCCCAGGCTGTCCATCCGTTACAGTTTTAATTTACAATGCTAAGATTGCAAAAAATTTGGAGAAAGCCCCAGTATACCCAGATACATCAAAATCAACCATTTCTAAGATAACCAAGTCTACATGAGTATTGAGACCCACCACAAGTCACCAGAAAGGACCTATATCCCTTTCAATTATCACAGAATCACCCACGGAGTAGAAACACGAAAGGAGAAGCGAGGAGAGAGGAGGACATTGGTTACAGGCATATATGTGAAGACAGGTGCGCAATGTACAGTCAATAGGAGCGGGAAGACAGACAGAGGAAGGCCAGCAGAGCGACGAGACAGCATGAGGGTGCACGCGGCGAGAGGGACGAGAAGGCGAGGGTGGAGTGGCCCGAAGATAGTCCAGGGCGCGGAAAGATCACAGGGCGATTATGCGCGAAATGCCGGCCAGTGGCACGAGAGAAGCCGTGACAGGGCAGATCATCAAAGAAGGACGAACACAAGCGAAAGATTAGCCTGTGTGAATAACACAGGAAACGGAGCCCATTCAGATGTCTCCGCTCCGACCGCACAGGGAAAGCGTCACAATGGGCCCTAGACCTATTGCCCGTTGCCCCTACCATGTTGTGAGGTAGTAGCTACGGCTTGCCGCCACCCGGTGGCGTTTGGTTGACCACCATTACCTTGGACCACCACGTCTCCAAAAATGCGGCCTTTCCCATGACCACCTATACCTCGACTATTGGTGGCTGTAACTCTGTTTGGACAAACTCGTGATCTGCCAATTTCCCCACATCCATAACACTCTCTGGGTTCAAGTATAGGGTCTCTCTGAGAACGACGGAGTTGTGGAACCTCCAAACTCAGAGAAAAGTGACCGGTCTTCGGTGGACCCACCCCCATAAGCCTGTAGTGAAAACTGAAAGGTGGGCTTGGATAACCTCCTGAACTATGCACTCTGGAGTAAGAAACCACTTAATAACTCACCTACCTTACGAAACTTCTAGTTGTTAGCTATGGTTGAAGTCAATCTGGCTTCACTCCCTCCACCTCTATCTCAAAGGTCTACCACTCTGAAGGATTTTGCCTGAACCATGTCAGAAAAAGGTTCCCCTTAACCGGCTCTGGATATATTATCGAACACTAAAACTGACCCTCAATACCTTCACCCAAAATGGCAAATCCGCTTCTGTGGACTAAGCACAAAGCTGGGTGCATACCTAGATCTGCCGGAAACTTAGCCTCATACGCAATAACGACATCATGCTTTGCTCTAGGCTCAGGAAAAATCATCTCTCCTCCTATCCCTCAAAGTCGGGTATATACTCTCCATAAACAAGCTAGAGAATGATGCCCAAGTTTTAGGTGGTGCTTGTGCTGGCTGACACTAACATACGACAGCCACCACATTTTGGTTTCCCCTGAAATGATAGGTCACAAATTCGACGCCAAATCGTCTACTATGCCCATCTTGTGTAGGAGTTCATCCAATCGACCAGAAAATAATAGGCATCCTCAGATTCAGCACCCTTGAAGACTGGAGGTTTCAAGTTCAAGAACTTACTGAAAAGTTTCGTGCTGATCACTTGTAATTATAGGCCCTATATTCAATCAAGGAAACGTGCATATTCCATATGAGGCATCCATGCAGGGGAGCCACAACAGCTGCATGTTGTCTCCCGGAACCTGAGGTGTTGGTGCAGGAAAAACACTGGAGGCGGTCTGGCTGAATCAGATAAAACTGCTAAGCTAAGAAAGAACCTAATTAATCATCTTAGGGGGTAGATTGTGGTGGTAATTCTCATTTAGACTTGCTCATTCTGGCCCTTCCTCACCCTCTCTTACTACTTCCTCGTCGGTGGAGGAGTCACCGCCTGTACTAAAAGGGGGCAGGTGCGGTCCCTCTCCTCTAAAGGACGTCCTCCCGGACTCTACCACGGCATCTGCTACTGCTCCTCTAAGACGCTACAGCCCAGTGGCAGTCTCAGAACGTATCTTGTCTTGTCGGTATTGGTGTTGGCGCAGTGTTGCTCTAGTTCAAAACCATCTGCGGAAATAGAGTGAAGCATGGTCGGATACCAATTGTATAAACCTATATACCAATTGGATCCAAGTAATTAGCACGAAAGAAAGAAGGAATGAAAATTTTCCTAAAGTCGTTAAGGCCATCTCAAAGAAAAGTAAAGGCGGCCCACGACCGTTCCTTTTTTAAGACTCTAGGACTCGTTCTTGTGTATGATATGAGACCAACAAAACCATGGCTCTGAACCAGTTTGTCACGACCCAAAACGAGCAGCGAGTTGCACCCACATTACCCTTCTAGGTGAGTGAACCCCAAACGAAGCAAAAGTACCAGAGGGGCAACCGAAGAAACGAGAAAAATCAGAAAGGAAAACGAGGAAAAAGGCAGGGAACAAAGCAATTTAATAACTTCTAAAACTTATCAATTATATCCCCAAAACCTGAAGTCATTATCACAAGAAAACATATATCCTCAACATACTAAATCTAAGGAGCATCAAGAAACTAAATAGTAAAAGAGATGGTTCCATGTCCGAACTCAAGACATAAGACGAGAAGGAAAGAAATTCCGTCCGAGCTAGGAACAATAGCTCACCCTGAAATCTGATTATGCTGAAGTATTGCTCGTTGCGGTTGAGCGAAGTCGATGCGCACGTTTGTTGCACTCCAAAAATAACAAGAAAGAAACATTACAAGTAGGGCGTCATTACGGAGGCACTAAGTACTGGGTCAGGCTATCTCGGCAACTCAAAATAGAAAAGCAATTATATGTCAGATACTAAATAACATAAAAATCGACTACCAATGCTCAAAGATAACAACAAAAGTACTATAACTTTGGGCCACCACCAAAGCCAACTATGAGGACTCATTACATCAACACCATACTCATTTGGGAAAAATGAGTTTTTTAAATTGAGTATATTAACCAGATTAAAGATTCATTCCTTTTACTATCCTGGTGTCGGAACGTTGAAACCCGTTAAATAATACAGATAAGGTTGTGAGGAAAGTTAAACAAGATAACAGGAAGCAAGTAGGAAAGTGGGGGGGAAGTTACGGGCGGAACGTGCACACCCGATTCCACTACTACTATCTGGTGTCGGAACGTGACACCCGCGCTCCACTACTTAATAATCATGGTGTCGGAAATGTGACACCCGATCTACAACCTCATTATTTTAGTTCATCAAGCCTTCTTTTAGTACCAAGGCATCATCATTTAACAAAGAGGGTTTAGTTTTAGGCTTCAACCAACCTATCTTTCCAACCCATTACAATTTCATAATCAACATATGCAAGCATACAATTAAGCATATAGGAGAATTTACAATACTACCAATACATATCATTCGCTATTAAGAGTTTACTATGAAATACATACACCATACCCCGTTACCGCCACCGTAAGAATTGTGATCAAGCAAGCTACTGCTCAAGGTCTTTGATTTCCCTTCGTCTATCTCTTCTCTCGCTCGTTAGTCCTCTCTTTCTTTCTATTGTTTTATTCAAACCCTGTTTATTTTACCTAATTGTCATATACTTAAGTATAAAAGATGATAAAAAAACCCACTTTTATTTCAAAGGTTATTCTCCTTTAACCCACACGTAGTGAATTATAACATTAATCCACTAACTTATAATTATAAGCATGAATAGTTCCAAAAACTCCCCTAACAACTTTTAACAGAAATCCGACCCAGTCAGGGTTACACAGCCCTGTGACGGTCCGTACTACATGTCCGTCACAAGGTTCAGAGAGTTATTATGTGGAAAGATTTGTGACGGTCAGTCTGCCAACGATGGTCCTTCCTTCCATTCCGTCGTGACGTTAAGAGAGTCGATCTCAGTAATCAAATTTTCAGGATCTAAGTGTTTGGAACGACCGGGACACCTCACGGTTCGTCGGACCATGACGGTCCGTTCGTGGTATCCGTCGATAGACAGTTGATTACTAGAAAAAACTTAATGCTCAAACGACAATAGGTCGTTCACATAACGACTTTCAAAGTCAAATTAGTTTAGTTTTAACTTAACTCAAACACTATATTCACCAACGAAATGACATTACCTTATTTAAAGTACGTAACAACTTTCTAAGTCCAATTACTTTAGTTTTAATTTAATTCCAACACTATATTCACCAAATAAATGACATTAACTTATTTAAAGGATTCAACAACTTTCCAAGTCTAATTAGTTTAGTTTTAACTTAATTCCAACACTATATTCATCAACTAAATCACATTAACCTATTTAAAAAATTTAATAATTTCCTAAGTCTAATTAGTTTGTTTTAACTTAGTTCAATTACTATATTAACCTACTAAATAAAATTAACTTATCTAAAGAACTTAACAACTCTTTCAATGTAATTAGTTTAGTTTTAACTTAATTCAAACACTATATTAACCAATTAAATAACATTTATTTACTTAAAGAACTTGACATCTTTCTAAGTGTAATTAGTTTAGCTTTATCTCAATTTAAACACTATATTCACCAACTAAATAAAATTTATTTACTTAAATAACTTGACATCTTTCTAAGTGTAATTTGTTTAGTTTACTTAATTCAAACATTACATTCACCAAATAAATCACATTTACTTATTCGTAGAATTTAACATCTTTTTAAGTGTAATTAGTTTAGTTTTAACTTAATTCCAACAGTATACTAACAAACTAAATCGCATTAACTTATTTAAAGAACTTAACAACTTTCTCAGTAAAATTAGTTTTGTTTTAACTTAATTCAAATACTATATTAACCTACTAAATGACATTTATTTATTTAAAGAACTTGACATCTTTCTAAGTGTAATTATTTTAGTTTTAACTTAATTCAAACAATATATATTCACAAACTAAATTACATTTACTTTACTTATTTAAAGACTTACATCTTTTTAATTCCCTAATTAGTTTAGTTTTTAAACTTAAGTCAAACACTATTTTCCCCAACTAAATACACTTACTTATTTGAAGACTTAACACTTCTTAAGCTAAGCTAAATTAGTTTAGTTTTAGCTTAATTACAACACTATATTCACAAACTAAATTCCATTAACCAATTTGATAAATTTAACAGCTTTCTAAGTGGTTTAGTTTTAACTTTATTCAAACAATATATTCACCAACTAAATCACATTAACTTATTTAATGAACTTACAACTTGCTAAGTCAAATTAGTTTAGTTTTAGCTTAATTCCAACACTATATTCACCAACTAAATCCCAATAACTTATTAGAAAAATTTAACATCTATCTAAGTGTAATTATTTTAGTTTTAGCTTAATTCAAACAATATATTCACCAACAAAATTACATTAACTTATTCGATGAACTTACAACTTTTTAAGTCATATTAGTTTAGTTTTAACTTAATTTAAACATTATATTCACCAACAAAATGACATTAACTTATTCAATGAACTAACATTTTTTCTAAGTCAATTAATCTTTGGTTTAATTTAATTCAACACTATATCCCACTAAATCATCAACATTAAATTTATTAAATAATTTAACAAACTTTTTCAAATCTAATTTCGTTTAGTCTAAACTTAATTCCAAATACTATATTCACCAACTAAATCACATTTACTTATTTAATTAATTTAACAACTTTCCAAGTCTAAATTAGTTTAGTTTTAAGTTAATTTCAATACTATATTCACAAACTAAATCTAATTAACCTATTTAAAGAATATAATAACTTTCTAAGTCTAATTCGTTTAGTTTTAACTTAATTCAAACATAACATTCTCCACCTAAATCACATTTACTTATTTGAAGAGCTTAACCTCTTTCTAAGTGTAATTAGTTTAGTTTTAAAGTTATTCAAACACTATATTCACCAACTAAATTACATTTACTTATTTGAAGAACTTAACATCTTTGTAAGTCTAATTAGTTTTAGTTTACGTATTCCAACCCTATATTTCGCCAACTAATCACATTACTATTGAAGAACATAACATGCTTGAAGTCCTAATTAGTTATTTCAACTTAATATCAACACGATATGCACAACTCAATCACATAAACTTATTTGAAAGATTTAGCATCTTTTCTAAGTGTAATTAGTTTAGTTTAACTTAAATTCAACAATGTATTCACCAACTACATCCCATTAACTCATTTAATGACTAACAACTTTTTTAAGTCAAATTGAGGTTAGTTTTATTAGTTCAAACACCTATATCACCAACTAAAATGACATGAACTTTGTACAAAACTTTTCAAATTTAAGTCCAATTACTTTAGTTTTATTTTATTCCAACACTATATTCGCCGAATAAGTTACTTAACTTACTTCTAATTTAACAACTTTCCAAGTCTAAATGTAAACGACATGTTTGTCGCTTCGAAACTGTAAGATTAATTTTGATAAAAACTGATGGGTCGACGGATCAGTCGACGTACCGTCATGGTCAGACGGACCTCGAGTGGCTTCAAATTCCAAAACACTTTAAACTCTGAAAATATGGAAACTTGGATCGACTCTATACCGTCACTGCGGACTGCAGTAACGAACCGTCGTAGCCAAGACGGACCCGTCACAGACCTTTACTGAATTGAGTCTTCTGAACTTGTGAGGATGCAAGGATGGACCTCGCAGGTACGATGGGCCGTCACTAGTGGAATAACCTCGACTGGTCAGATTTCTACTAGAGTTTTTAAGGGGCGTTTTTGGCCTATTTATGCTTATAATTAGGAAATTTGGTGGGGTAAAGTGTAATAATTTAAATTCTTTAGTTTTTAAGGAGATACTTGAAATAAATAAGGGGTTACTTTTTATTATCATGATTATATGGATAATTAGGGGGTAAAAGAAAAAGAATTTAAAAAAATAAAAAGACAAAGAGGGAGAACGGCGCAAAGAGGAGGAAGAACAAGAGAAAGCAAATGGCATTGGGAGATAGCTTGCTTGATCACGAATTATTTCGGTGGAGGTAGTTATGGTTTATGCTATTAGTAGTCAACTCGTATAGCGATTGATATGTATTTGAGTGGTATTGTAATGTTTTCTATATACATAATTGCGTTTGTTCCATGAGTGTGATTATATAAATTGTGATGGATTATAATGATGGTATGTGGATATTAACAACCTTAAATCCACTCTGTTATGATTGATGCCTTGGTATACAGTAAAGGCTTGGTGAACTAAAAGAATGATTTTAAGGGATCAGGGGGGGTGGCTGGTATCACAAACCTCTCACTTAGTAATTATGGGATCGGGTTTCACGACCCGACACCTTAGTATTAATGGATTCTTTGTTCCATGGGGGGGTCGAAACCGACACGTAGTATTAGGGGAATCGGGTTTTCAGAACCGACACGTAGAGTAGAGGATCGGGTGTCACACCCGACAAGTAGTATTAATGGATTGGTTGTCACTGACCGACGTAGGTATTATGGTATCGGGTGTCACGACCGACCCTTAGTAATATGGATCGGAGTGTCCATGTTCCACACAAGATAACTAAAGTAGAATGAATCTTGAAATAATGGTGATATACTTAATCTAAAGAACCTCTTCTTAAACGAATAGTGTGGAGGCTTGATCCTCATAGGTGCGCTGGATGTTGTTGCCCATGGTTCTTGTCTTTTGTTGCTACCTGTTAGTATTGTATTTGATTTTATAATATTATTTGATATATATTGGTTTCTATTCTGAGTTTGCCGATGAGATCTACTCAGTACGTTGTTTCCTTGTACTGACCCCTACTTTTAAACGTTCTCTTGTTGTTTTGTGAGTGCACTAATGCACCAGTGAACTTCAATCTCGTCCGCAACTCGAGCCAGTCTTCAGCAGTCAGATTGGAGGGTGGAGTTATTATTCCTAGCTCGGGCTGGATTCTCTTCTTCGCGTCCTGATGTCTTCGAAGTTCGGACATGGACCATCTGTGTTACTTATTTTAGTTCTAATTATTCTAACTTAGAAATTTGAGGATAGATTTCATTGATGCAATGACTTTTCCTTAGTTTGGATGATGATAATATATTTTAGAGTTTTATTTAACGGGGGGTTATATTATGACAGTTTTTTCTTTACGCATTTTTTTTGTTATTCACAATTTATATACTGGTTTTGAAATGTTGGATTTTTAGGATATGTGTTGGTGTTCGCTGCACATTAGGAGGATAGGTGGTGCCACTCCGCGTGGCCAGTTTTGGTCATGACATCTAATTACTTATAGTTTTAATTTAACTCTGTCACGACCCTAAGACAGCCGCAGTGGCACCCGACACTTATTTTACTAGGTTGAGTCGAACCAGACAATCTAAACCTCAACGTTTGATCAGTATATAAATTTTTGAAATAGTAAATAAAATTTGGAAGACTCCAAAACTCATTAACAGAAAATCATTAAAATACACTGTCTAAAAACGCAATACTTATCGTTCCCAAAATTCTGGAAGTCATCAAATCAGAACATCTATCGTCACATTACTAAGTCTAAGAGTATTTAAGAGGTAAAATAATAAAAGATGGGTCCATGCCCCGAACTTTCAAAGACATCAAGAGACGTGAAGAAGCGAATCCAGCCCGGAGCTAGGAATAATCGCTCACCCTGAAATCTTACGTGTTTGAAAAAAGACTGGCTAAGTCGAGGACGAGTCGAAGTCAATGGTGCACTTTCTGCACTCCACAAAACAATAAGAAGGAAATAAAAGTAGGGGTCAGTAACCGGAACACGTCCTGAGTAGGTAAATCATCGGCCCCACTCCAATAGAAAGCAATATTATCAAATAATATTATAAATTCAACTACAATCTCAACAGGTGGAATCAAGAAGTACAGAACCCATGGCAACAACATGAGCGCCGTTCACGTAGGAGGTACTCAGCCTCCACACCATAACTCATTCGGACATATGTTCTTCTAAATTCGAGTATATTTGAACATAATTTAAGATTACTTCTCTTTATTCTTATCGTGTCATAAACGTGACCCTCCGTCCCTAATACTACTAACTTGGGTCGGAAGTGACACCTGATCCCCTAATACTACGTGTCGGAACGTGACAACCCTCCGATCAGCCTATCTACGTTCGGAACGTACCCTCCGATCCCCTAATACTACGTGTCGGAACGTGACACCCATCCTAATACTACGTGTCAGAACGTACAACTCGATCCCCTAATATTACGTTCGTGACGTGACACCTTATCCCTTCTCATTATTTTTCATCAAGTCTTCGTTATGCCAAGTGCATCTTAACAGAATAACTCAAGATTGAAGATTCATATCACAACATAAAACACACAATCAGCATATAAAGACTTTACAATACCCACCCAAACATACAATCGCTATTTAGAGTTACTAGTAAACCATAACACTACCTCCACAAGAATCGCGATCAACCAAGTTACACGCTCATGCTTTTCTTTCCTCTTTGCTTTCGTCCTTTTCTCGCTCGTGTCTCCCTCTTTTTTATCCTGTTCTTTTTATTTTTCCTCTCCAAATTCTTTTCTTTTTACCCTAATTATCATATAATCAATTATAAAAGATGAATAAAAGTAACCCACTAT
This sequence comes from Solanum habrochaites, assembly GCA_027704765.1. Classification (NCBI taxonomy): domain Eukaryota; kingdom Viridiplantae; phylum Streptophyta; class Magnoliopsida; order Solanales; family Solanaceae; genus Solanum; species Solanum habrochaites. Next base: position 25,522 of record JAKWJA010002352.1, on the reverse strand, counting down.
TTATTTCAAGGTTATTGCTTTTAACCTCCAAGTCAAATAACTTTAATTAAACTCACCCCACTAATTCCATGAAGTATTTGTATGAATGGTCCAAAACAATAACCGCTTAAAAGCGTTAGTAGAATTCTGACCTAGGCCAGGTTTACGCGGACCTGTGACGGCCCATCGTGTCTATGACGTCCGTCCTTGCAGGTCCCGTCACAAAGATTCAGAGAATTTAAATTTCTAAATTGGTTTTGGTGAGACGGGTCTCTCGTATCTACGACGGTCCGTGCCTGCAGTTTCTGTCGCGAGAGTTCAGAGAGTCGCTCTCCCAGCTACCCTGATTTTTTGAGTTGAGTGTTTTTAGAACGAGGCCCTCGACGTCGTCGTGACCATGACGGTACAAATCGCCTGATTCCGTCGACCCATCAGTTGTTTTTTAAAGAATAATTTGTACTACCTAGAACAGACTAATCAAGTTTTTACAATACTAACAATTTACCCATCGAGTTCGCTGCCCCGAATGATGTCCGATAGAAAAACAGGGAGAGAAAGAGTACCTAAACTGTAAAAGATGTTGATATTTTCTTGAATATCATCCTCATTCTCCTCTCAAGGACTCTTCAACTGTGCCGATTCCTTCCACTGACCTTGGATGGAATGCAATCTCCTTTTTGATCCTCACCTTGCGTACTTCTCTATCTAAAACAGCAACAGGCTCCTCCTCATAAGACAAATTCTCATCCAGAAGGAGTGAATCCCAACGAATAATGTAGTTTCCATCTCCATGGTATTTTTTTCAGCATAGATATGTGAAATACCGGGTGCACTCATGAGAATCCTGAAGGCAATGCCAATTCATAAGCCACCTCCCCTATGCGCTTCATAACTTCAAATGGACCAATATACTGTGGGCTAAGCTTACCTCGCTTACCAAACCGCATCACCCCTTTCATGGACGAAACCTTCAGCAAGACTTGCTCACCCTCTATAAAATCCAAGTTCTTAACCTTTAGATCTGCATATTCTTTCTGCCTATTTTGGGCTGCTAGAAGCTTCTCCTGAATGAATTTTAATTTATCTAACGATTACCTCAAAAGATCGGTACCCCATGGTCTCACCTCAAATGCATCAAACCACCCAATGGGAGACCTACATCTCATCCCATACAGCGCCTCAAATGGGGCCATATCAATACTTGAGTGATAGCTATTATTGTATGAAAACTCTGCTAAGGGCAAGAAGTTATCCCACTTACCACCAAAATCTATTACACATGCACGAATCATATCCTCCAACACCTGAATCGTTCGCTCAGACTGACCATCGGTCTGAGGGTGAAATGTGGTACTAAGATCCAATCTAGTACCTAATTCAGCTTGCAATGTTCTCCAAAACTTAGAGTACATTGCTACCCTATCTGATAGTTATGGAAAGTGGGACCCATGTAATCGAACAATTTCTGAGATATAGAGTTTGGCTAACTCTCTTCATTGCAGTCATCTTGACCTAATTGAAGTGAGCAGACTTAGTTAACCTATCAACAAATTACCCAAATGGAGTCATACTTTTCCAATGTATTTGGAAGACTGCACTACAAACCCATTGGCATTTTTCCCATTATCCCAGTCAGGAAAATGGGCATTTTTCTGTAGTGTTCCTTCCGTGCCTCTAATGGCTCTACATTTACCTGCTGACCAATTCGGGCATTGGCAACAAAATTAACAATTCAACGCTTCATCCTACTCCACCAAAAATTTGCTTTAGGTCAACGATCATCTTGGTGGCACCAGGATGTATAGAATATCTGAACTATTAGCCTCTGTAAGAATGTGTGAATCAATTATCAACCCTACCCGGGGCACACACAAATCCTTCCCTTAATTCGCAAAGCCTTCCTCATCAATTATTGCCTCTTTACCTCTCCTCTGTATACCAATCCTCAACGCATTCGGCTCACAGCTTCTCACAGTAAAACTGTTTGCCCTTAATCTTTTCAGAAAAAAGATCTGGGGGCTTCCACAACAGTCAAAAAAATCCTCCCTTCTCCTGTACTTCCAACCTCATAAGTCCGTTAGCCATAGTCCTGAACCTCTCTAGCCAATGGCACATCTAGAAACCTACAAGTGAGCTAGACTTCCCATGCGCCCACCTTCTACCTTAAAGCATCTGCCACAGACCATTAGCTTTCCTGGGTGAATACCAGATATTAAATATCGTAGTCCTCACTAGTTCCATCCCCTCCTCTGTGTCAATCCAATCTTTCGGAGTAAAGACATACTGTAAACTACGAAGCTATATAGACTTCACACTTACCCCATAAGATATATCCTCCATTGCTTAATGCAAACACTACTACTGCAATGACCAACTCCAAATCATGGGTCGAATGCTAAGCAATTAAATTCTTCTCCTGCATTAGCATTGCAACCCAAACCAGAGTAAGGATGCCATCACAATACACATAAAATCTTACTTCCACTGGCAGGTAGAATTGTGCAGTAGTCAACAAGGTCTTGAGGTTCCTGGATAGCTTTCGTTCACATTCGTCCGACCATACAAATGGAACATTTCTACTTTGTCAAATTTGTCAGTGGGAATCAAACAGAAAAAATCCCTTTTACAAATCTTGACTGTAGTAGCTAGGCTAAAGACAAAATCTTCTTACCTCTGGTACTAGTAGGTCCTACCCAACTTTTCACAACTTCATCTTGGAAGGATCCACCATCACTCCCTATCCTTCGAAACAACGTGCCCCAAGAAGACACTAAATCTGCAAAAAACTCACAATCTTTGGAGAAATTTTGCATAAATCTTTTTCTCTCTTAACACTTTCCCAATACCATTCTCAAATGCTCGCTCCTCATATTCATCCTACTCTTTGAGTATACCCCAGGAATATCATCAATAATACGATAACAAAAAGATCCCAGATATGCTTAAAATGTCCGTTCCTCAGGCTCTTGAAAGCAGCAAGGGCCATTTGTTTAAGCCCAAAGGGACATTACATTAATAATTTTATAATGCCCATGACCTTGTTGAAAGCGTCTTTTGGCACATCTGCTGCCCAGTATACTATTCAAGTGATGAAACCATATCTAAATACGATCTTGAAAGAAATGTACACAAAGCACTTGTAACTTGATCGAAACAAATCAATCACAATGCAGGAAAGGATAAACGTTGTTCTTAATATAAACCTTTTAAGTGGTCTGTATTCCCTATGCACATGACCGCAAAACTCCCATCCTTCTTCTTTTTCAGATTTTTTTTCCACAAATAAGACAGGAGCACCCCCATGGGAGCCTTGGGTTCTAATAAAGCTTTACTAACAATTCCTGAAGTTTGACCTTTTAACTCTCTTAACGTCACTGGAGCCATCCTATAAGAGTGGATAAGAAATGGGGCGAGAAACCCGCTCCAATCACTACAAAAAAATCAATATCCCTAATCCGGTTGTAACGACCTTTTCGTTCGTTTTGAGCAGTAGAGTTTTTTATTTCTGGTAATAACTGTCTGGGTCGATGGATCCCACGATAGACCGTCATAGGCCACGACGAACCTTCAGAGAACGGGTCCACGCCAAAACACTTAGATCCTTAAAATTTGAGTATTGCGATCGACCTCTCTGAACGTCAACGATGAAATGCAGGATCCCGTCCACAATCTTTACCCAAATTAACTCCCGAACTTTGTGACGGATATTCAGTACGGACTTTCACAGTCATGACGGACCGGTCGCAGGCTTGCGTAACCCTACTGGTCGGATTTCCTTGTTAAAAGTTTTTTTAGGGTGGCGTTTATGGACTATTCATGCTTATAATTAAAGAAAGTTAGTGGATATGTTTATAATAAATTAAAGTGGGGGTTAAAGGGAAGATAACCTTTGAATAAAACGTGGTTAGTGTTAAAGCATCTTTATACATAATTATATATAATTATGGGTAAAAAGAAAAAGGTTTGAATAAGAAAAATAGAAAAGAAGAGATGTGACGAACGAGCTGAGAGAAGAGATGAGAATGAAGAGGAAATCACAGACCTTGAGGAGTCAGCTTGCTTGATCACGCTTCTGCGGTTGAGGTATGAAGGGGGGGGGGGGGGGGGGGGGGGGGAGGGGGGGCGGGGGGGTTATGGTTTATGCTATTTCATCGTAAAACTCTTAAATAGCGAATAGGTGTGTGTATTGGGTAGTATTGTAATATCCCTATATGCTTACTTGTATGCTTGCATGAAGTGATAATGTCATTGTATGGGTTTGGAAAGATGAGGTTGTGAAGCTTAAACCTAAACCCCCCTCTGTTAAATGGGATGCCTTCCCTTTCTTTTCTTCCTGCTATGTGTCTTGTCGGCTGCTACCTTATTTCATCTCTCTCTTGTCTCAACTGCTTCCGTTCTTCTTTTCAATCGTGTTTCGTCTCGCCCCCTCTCCCTCCTTTCCTTTCTCCAATTTTCGTTCTTCTCTTTCTCTCTTCCGTTTTTCTCTTTCTCCTTTGCTCTCTGATGAACTATCCCCCCTGGCTCCGGCTCATTCTCCGCCTCCACCCCCTGCTTACGCCGGGGAGTCCCTTTGGTTGCGCCCACGACTTCTCTGTGGGGTGTGCGTGCTGTGTCATGTTCCGACAGCAGACGTAGGAGTGGGGAATCGGGGTCACGTTCGAGCACCAGATAATAGTAGTGGATCGGGGGTCACGTTCCGACACCAGGAAGTAGTAAGTGGATCGGGTGTCACTTCCGACACCAAGATAGTAGTAGTGATCGGGTGTCACCTTCTGACACAGGATAGTAGTAGTGGATCGGGGTCACATTTCGACACCAGGATCGTATTAGTGGATCGGTGTCACGTCCGAACATACCAGGATTGTGTAGAGGATTGGGTGTCAAAACCCGTTTCGACCCCCGTGATCGTATGTAGGGATCGGGTATCACGTTCGGGTATCACTAGGTTAATAGTAATGGTCGGTGTCCGTTCCGACACTAGGATTGTAAATATAGGATCGAGTATCCGTTCCGACCCGGGGATAGTATAGAGACGGAGGTCACGTTCCGACACAAGGATGCCAAAAAATGAATCTGAATCATGTTAAAATACTCTCATGTTAATAACCTATTTCCCATGAGTATGTGGTGATGGCATGGTCTCATAGTATGCTTGGGTGGGGCCCAATGGTCCTTTGTTTGTTGTATCTGTTGATTAATGGTAGTCGATTTTTATGTTATTATCGGATAATATTGCTTTCTATTTTGATTTGTCGATGATACCTACCAGTACTTGTGCCTCGTAACTGACCCCTACTTTGATCTGTTTTTCTTCTTGTTTCTTGGTGGAGTGCAGGCAAACGTGCCATCGACGTTGACTCAACCCAACGCTAGCAAGACTCATCAAAGGCATAATCAGATTCAGGTGTCTAGTGTTCCTAGCTCGACTGGATTTCTTTCCTTCCGCGTCTTGATGTCTTGATGTTTCGGACCTGGACGTATCCTTTTTACTTATTTTATTTCTAGATACTCTTAGATTTAGTAATTTAATTATAGATGTTCTTGTTATGAGACTTGTTTCCACAGGTTTTTGGGGATAGTAATTGATAAACTTTAGAGTTATTTAATTGTTTTGTTAATGAGTTTTAAGTCTCTGCTTATTTTTTTGTTTATTATGGTTTGAAATATTGGGATTGGATTGGTTGGTTCGCCACACATGTGAGGGTAGTGTGGGGTTGACCACTCGCGGCTCGTTTTTTGGGTCATGACACCCGGTGTCGGTACCAGGAAGGTCCTCAGCCACACAAGTCCAGGAAAACTCACATTATCGAAACAGACATCAATCGCAGCTACTTTTGGAAGTATCATCCCTGAGATGTGTCAAAGAAGGATAACAACCTTTGACGAACCATCCTCTTATATCGCGAAGAACAGAGGATATACGGACTGGGGTGGAAATGTTTCACCCTCCCACATATTGGATCTATTACCAGGCTTGTCCCATGTCACAGTTTTAAGTCATTACAATCCCAAGTTGCAAAATTTGGAGAAAGCCAAGTCCATACCCAAATATCACATCAAAAACAAAACCATCGTCCTAGAATAATCATCTACATTAGTATTGCTCCCTACAAAAGTCACAAGACAAGACATATCCACCCTCTCAACTATCACACGGACTCACAACCCACAGGGAAGAAACACGCATAGGCCGTCAAGCCAAATCAGAGTATAGAATCAAGAACTTATCAAATGAGGAGATACCTATGAAAATGTGGATCCAGATCAATAATACAAAAGCCATGTAATCACGACCAAAGATTATCTGTGATAACAACATCAGATGTCTCTTCTCAGATCTCCGGGAAAGCATACTATGGGCCTATGACCTGTCTTCCCGTTGCCCTACCATGTTTTTGCCTGCATAGTTCCAACTTGCCACCACCCCGGCTGATTTGGTGACCACCATTAACCTTGGCCACCACATCCTCCAGAATGGCGGGCCTCTCCCTGAACCACTTCTACCTCTATTATTGGGGGTCTGTAATCTTTTTGGACAATACCCTCCTAATATGTCCATTATCTCACCATCATACAATCTTACTACTACGAGTCACTCATAGTCACTGTGCGAATGACGAAGTCTGGTGATACCTCCAAACTCGGGAAATGTTTGACTGGTCTTCGATGGACCCCCCAATACAACCCTGTAGTGAAGACGAATAGGTCTTGATGGATACCCTCCTGAAATCTGTCTTCTAGAGTAAGAACCACTAATTCGCCTTCCTTACGAACACGCTTAAGAATGAATGCCGAATTCATAGTGGTCCTGTGCTGGTGTGACACTCAACGTACGAACCGCACCATGACATTTTGCATTTTCCTTAAAACTGATTAGGTCACAAACTCAAAAACCCGAATCGTTGGTACTATCATCACTCCATCTTGTGGAAGCAAGCTCATGATAATCAACCAGAAAGTCATAGCCCACTCCTCAGATTCAGCACCCTTGAAGACTGGATTTTCAACTCAAGAATTTGTGAAAGTTCATGCTGATCACTCGTCATTACAGGCCCTGTAGTTAACCGAGGAAAACTTGCCTACTTCCAATGAGGCATCCCTCGTGGAGCCACAACGGCTGCATTTTTGTACTCCTTAACCTGAGGTTGTTGGTGCAGAAAACACTGGAGGTGGTCTGGCCCTTATCAGATACCCGCTAAGATAATTAAAACCTGGTTAATCCATCTCTGGGTAGGCTGGTGGTGGTAGTTTCCTCACCTGGATCCTGCTCATTTTCCCTTCTTCACCCCCTCTTACTACTCTCATCAGTCCGGTGGAAAAGGAGTCACCGCCCCTAATCACTAGTTGGACCAGTCTTCGTCCTCTACCTCTATGGCGTTCCTCCTGCGACTGGTACCTACGCCTCTTGCCCACTGCTCCTCCTCAAGATACGGCCCCAGTGCTGGCTCAGACGCAACCCCAGTCATGCCGGCGTTGGTGTTGGCCACAGTCCGTTGCTCGAGTTCGTAACCATCTAAGAAATAAGTGGTGGGGAGGGACGTCAGATACCAATTTTGTATCACCTAAGACCATTGGATCCAAGTAATAGCACGAAAGGAAGAAGAATGGAAGTGTTCCTAAAGTCCTAAGCCTCTCAATGAAAAGTAAGGCCGTCCCCCTACCATTCCTTTCCTCAAGATCTACTGTACTCGTTCTTTGTTATGAGACCCACAACGAACCTAATGCTTGATACCAATCTTTCATCATCGACCCAAAACGAGCCGTGAGTGGCACCTAACACTCTCTTACTAGGTGAGCAACCAACAATCTAAACCCACGTTATCATTCATATACTTTTTAATAGTAAAATCAAAATACGATAGACTCAACTCATTAACGAAATCAATTAATAACTTCTAAAACTCAATACTATAGTTCCCAAATCAGGAAGTCATCCACATAAGAAACAGCTATCCTCAAACTATTAAGCTAAGAGTATTTAGAACAAAATCGGTTAGGAATGGTCCATGTGCGAGAACTTCAAAGACATCAAGACTGAAGAAGAGAATCCTTCCCGAGCTAGGAATAATAGCTCCCCTAAATCTCACATGTTGAAGACGGCTAGAGTTGACGACGAGTTTTCGAAGTCAATGGTGAACTTGCTTGGGCACTCCACAAAACAAAAAGAAGGAATAAAAGTAGGGGTAGTAGAAGAAGAAAACACGTAATGCTTCGGTAAATCAGTCACATCCAACCTCACAATGAAAGCATATATATCTGTAAACGCCTGTCAGTCGTTTTGGGCAACAGATTTTATTCTGGAAAAACCTTGCAGATGTGACGAGGCCACTACGGGACCCGTCAAGGGCACGACGGACCATCGTGGAGGGTGTCTTTTCAAAAACACTTAGAAAAACGAAATTGGTTACGGAAAATCGCTCCTCTGAACGTGTGACGCAGTGGCAGGACGGACCGTCGCAGCTTCGACGCCCTTCACAGGCCATCCCTTAAACAGTCTCTGTTGCATACGACGGACAGCAGGATGGACCTTCGCAGGCTTGACGGGCCCGTCACGGCCTACGCAATCCCAGTTCGGGTGGATTTCTTTACAGCGTTTCGTTTAAGGGACGTTTTTGACTATTTCCATTCCTCCACTGTGCTTTAAAATATTATAAAGTATTGAGGGTTAATGTTATTAGTCTAAATACATTGGGGGTTAAAAGATGTAACGGGCTTGTTAATTAGTGGGTTAGTTATTTCGGCATCTTTCATTGCTTAATTATGCATTAATAAGTAGGGTTACAAAGAAAGAGGGTTTTTTAATAAAGAATAAAATTAGAAAGACAGGGCAAGAGAGTAGAGAGAGAATCGATCACGAGAGAGAGACGAAGAGGATAGCAATTGATTATGAGGAAGATAGCTTTTTGATATCATTCTTCGGTGGAGGTAGTATGGTTTATATGTTACGATATTCGTAGTGAACTCTTACTAGTAGTGAATATTATCGTGTTGATAATATTGTAAACTCCTGCTATGTGCTTAAGTGTCTGCTTGCATGATGATGATTATAAATTAATGTGTATGGAATTAACAAAAAGCATGATGAAGTTATTGAATCCCCAAATCTGAAAGAAACCGCTATTCACACTTGATATAATTATATAATGAGATGTGAGGCCTTAGTAGGAAAGAAGGCTTGCTATAAATTATATAATGAGAATTATGATGCCTTAGTGTAAAAGAGGGGCTTGATGAATTAGGGGATGTGCGGGGTGGGCCTACGATCCGGTACCGCCAACAGGGAGGGCCACCTCCCCCAGTGTGGCGTGACCGTGGGGGTAAGCTGGTCTCCCCAGTAGGCCGGGGAGGTGATCGCCGAGTTCCCGCTTTTGGTGTTATTTTTTTTTGTAGTCTGGTCCGGCGGGGCGGTCGCCTCTCTTCCCCGCCCAACCCCCCCCACCCCCCCCCCCCCCCTCTCTTTTTTTTTTTGCTCTGTCTGTTTTCCTCTTATTGCGTTGCTCTTTCTCCGACGCGCCGCCGCCCCCTATGATTCTCCCCGCCCCTCTTCCGCCCCGCCGACCCGCTCCCCCCGTCTTTTTTCAGATAGTCAATCCCCCGGAGCTGATATTTCTTTCTTTTTTTCTTTTTCCTCCTTTCTCCCCCCACTTCCCCCTTTTTGCGCTTTTGTTTTTTTTGTTCGGCTTGTCCTTTATTTTTTTGTGTGTTTTTTTGATTTTTTGATTAGTTTTTTTGTTTGTCACTCACCGCCCCGCCTCCTAGTCTCACCTCTGTGTATCCTGGTATGTCAGGGCTGTTGGTTCCTGGTTACACATTATGCTACTATTTGTGTGGCGACGTGACTGGCGTCACGGAGGTTTGGCGGGGTCCTTGTGGTTCTTGGGGTTTCGTCTTTAGTTTTATTGTGTTTACCGTTTATAAACTCAAGGCCTTCTTGAACTTGCATTCACACTTTTGTTGTTTGTTGTGGTGGGGATGTTTTTGTATTATTTATTAGTTTTTTTTTCTTGGTTATCCCCCACACCAGGCCTCGCCAGACCGCCCCCCCCCCCCCCCCCCCACCCCCCCCCCACCACCCTCCCCTTATTTTTTTTATGTCGACGGTTAGTAGTAACTTATATGTCCTTAAGGAATTTCGCGTATTTGTTTGGTTATTTGCTGGTGGTTTTAAAGTTGCAGATGTGACTGTGTTTCCCACCCGCCTGTGACTGACCGACGCCGTCCCCACTCAGGCAGCACAACAGTGGGAACGCGTCCGTGGGGGACCCGTCCGTCCCTTTGACCTATATAGGAGGCGTGAGGAGGTCCTGTCGGGGGTTCCACCCACCCGGACATATGAACTCTCCCCCCCTCGGCGCAGGGCAAGGCGGACGCCGCTGCGTGAGGCGTTGGGTTGGACGGAGTTGAGGGTAGACGGTGGGGGTTTGGATCGCTTGCCCGTAGCTTTTATTTTTTTATTTTTCTGTTTGTTTTTTTTTTTCTTTCCCCCCACCCACTTTCTCTCCACCCCCCCCACACCCCCCCCCGCACCCCCCCCCTATTGTTTTCCCTTTCATTTTTTTGTTTTTGCTTTTTTACCCCAATCTTTTTGTGGTTTCTTTTTTGTTTTTTTTGGTTATAGGTATTTGTTTTTTTTTGTTGGTGGGTTTGGTCGAGATGTATCTGGTTTTTGTTTGTTTAAAGTTTTTTTTTACTTTGTTTTGGTGGGTTTTTTATTTGGTTTTGGATTGGTGTTTTTTCTATTTTTTTTTTTTGTGACTGGTGTCTTTTTCTTTTTTTTCGTTTTGAAGATTGGGTGGGTTTGTTTTGGGTATTACTGTGTCATGATTTTTAGTTCATTTGGTTTTTTGTTGGGGGATGTGGTGTTGTGTTGTGGTGGTTTTTTTTTAGGTGTTAGGTATGGATTTGTGTGTATTTGTCTAGTTTTTTGTTTTTTTTTGTTTGGTTTAGTGCAACCCCCACCGCTACGCGGCCCGTCCGCCCCGTCCTCGTTTTTTTGTGTGAGAATGGTGTTGGAGGTTATGTTCATGGTGGGGGGCGAGGGGTGGATTGTTATACAGCATGGGATTGTTATGTTTATAGCTTGTAGGTGGGCGGTGTACGTGGTGGTTCTGGGCGTGAATGGTAGAGTGGGGATGTGGAGTGGGTTGATTACTATTGTTTAGTGGATGAGGCCGGGGGGGTTGTTTTTGTTGTATGGTTGGGAGGGTTTCGTGGGTGCTAGTGTGCGGGTTTTGTATTGTTCTTGAATCGGAGATGTGTGTTTTATTTTTGTGGTTTGTGTTTGAGTCTTGCGTATGTGGTTGTTTTTTGTGTGGTGTGTGGTTTGTGGGTTTTTATTTGTTTTCAAGCTTCCCTTGCAAGGGTTAGGTATTGTGGGATACTGGGCCCCTGTGTTGTTCCTTTTTTCTTCCTCCTCTCCCCGTCCATGTGTTGATTTTTGGTTCTTATCATAGTGTTGAGGATGTGTTTTTTGTTGGTTGTATATAGGTTTTGTTTTGGGTGGGAGGGTGGTGGGGGGGTTTGTTTCTTGTTTTTTTTGAGTGGGGGGGGGATGGTGTTTTGTAGTGTTGGGAGGTTGAATGGGAGCTGGAATTGTCGTTTGGGGGGGAGAGTGAGTGTTTTGGTATTTTGTATGGCTCGTGGTGTGGTGTTTAGTTCGGGTCTTCTTATTGTAGGTTGTCTTGATGTTTGTGTGGTGGTTGCGGTTTTGTTTTGGGTGTGGTATGTTGGGTTTTGTTGGATTGTGTGTTTTTTAGAATGAGGTTTTTTTTTGGTGGGTTTTTAAATGGTGATGTTGTTTTTTGGGGGGTTCGTCGCTGTATTGGTGGTTTGTACGATATCTGTGTCTTTTTTTGTGTTTCCCCCCCCGCCGCCTCCTTTTCTCTCTCGGCCCCGCCAGCTCCTTGTGGCTTTGTGTTGTGTGTCCTTCCTGTTGAGGTGCCCGCGTTGCTCTTTCCCCCCCGGGCCCCCCCCCCTTTTTTTTTTTCTTGGTAGGGGGGCACCCCCCAATTGTTTTTTTTTTGCCCCCCGGGGACTGTTTTTTTTTTTTTTTTTCTTTTTTTTATTTTTTGGGGGTTTGGTTGTGTGGATATTTTACGGCAGGGTTTTTCATATCCTTATTTTTGTGTTTTGATTGGGCTCTGGTTTGGGGTGGGTGGAGAGTTTGCGGTTGCGGGTTGTTGTTGTGTTACTGGGTGTTGGGGTTGGTGGTTTGCTGTTGCGTTTGGTTGGTTGTGTCGTCCATCTTGTTGTAGCTCTTGTGATGTTTTGGTCGTTAAGGATTCGCGGGTTGTCTATCGGCGTGCTTCCCTGATCATTTTGTCCTCGGTTCTGTCTTTTCTTCTTTTTTATTGGTTTTTTTTTTCCTCTTTTCCTTGTTGTTTGCTTTCACTGCGTTCTTCTTTGGTTTGTTATGTTGTCTTATTTTTTTTCTTTTTCCTTTCTTTTCTCTTGTTTATTTTGCTCGCATTCTTCTTCTTTGTTTTTTTTTTGTTGGCTCTTTTCTTTTTCTTCTTCTTTTTTTTGCTTTTTTTTGCTTTGTTTTATTATTCTATTCTTTTTTGTATTTCCCCCCCACCCCTCTCCCCCCCCCCCTCCCCCTACTCCCACCCCTTTTTTGTCGCTCCCCTTCAGGCTCCGTCCTGTATTATTCTGCTTAGTTCCTGGTTTTTCTTTCTAGCTATGCCCCCCCCGAACAAAAACCCCCCAGGGGGAAACAAAAAAAAGAGGGCGAAAAAAAAAAAAATAAACAAAAAGATGTTTTGTGTATTTTTTTTTTTTGTTTTCCCCCCCGGGGGGGGGGGGTGGGGGGGGGGGGCTGTTTTTTTTTTTTTTTTTTTTTGTGTGGGGTGTGTTGGGGGGGGCCCCCAACCCCCCCCCCGACTTTGTTTGGTTTTTTTATTGTTTTTTTTGTTTTTTTTTTTGTATTTTTTTTTGTTGGGTGTTGATAGTTTGGTTTTTAATTTTTGGGGTTTTTTTTAGTGTTTTAGGGTTTATTTTTATGGTAGTCTTGAATGATGATGTGTGAGGTTTTAGTATGGTATGTGATTGTTGGGTGTGGAGATTTGGGGGCGGGTGTGAAAGGTAGGGGGGGTTTTCTGTTTGTGGCGGCAGTAGGGGGGGGTTTTTTGGGTTGGCTGGTATGGGGCGGGTTTACCCGGGGTGGTCCCCTGTTGTGTTCATGTGGGGTGTGTTGGGTTGATGTTTTTTTTGGTTTAGTTGTTTTGGTGGGTCATTTTTCTGCAGTTTGTAATCCGTTCGGGGGGTGCGTTTCCTGCCCCTGTAGGTTTCTTTTTGTGTGCGTCAGTTAGCTCCTCACTTATAAACGCAACAAACACCGTTCTTTTTTTTTCCGACCCCCTTTTTTTTTCTTCCCCCTGCCCCCCTAGCCCCCCCCCCGCCCTTTGTCCCCCCCCCACCCCCGGGTTGCCCCTTGGCTTTTTTTTTCTTGTTTTATTTGGTTTTTTTTAGTGGGTGTGGGTTGTTTATGACCCTGATGTTTATCGATTGATTTGTTTTGTTTATTGTGTGTGGGTTTTTGATCAGTTGTTTTATATTCCCCCCCCCCCCCCCAACCCCCCCCCCCCCGCTCCCCCCCCCCCCCCCGCCCCCCCCACCCCCACCCCCCATCCTCCTCCGACCCTCCCCCGCCCCCCTTAGTGTAATAGTATTTTATCGTTTTTTGATTCCGTTTACTGGTGTATTGGGATTGTGGTCGTTTATTTGTTAGGATTTTTCTGGTGTTATATGAGCGTCGTCGTAAAGCTTGGATGTGGTAGTATGGGCGCGCTTCCTGTCTAGTTTTCTTTTTTTATGGTTGGAGATGTATGGTTTTTGTGGAGCGGGTATGGAAAGTTATTCCAGTGTTTGCCTCCGGTGTTGTCCACCCTTGGTTTGTTTTTTGGTGTTGTTATATTTGTTGGGTGGTGAGATAGAGCTCAGTGTGTTGGTATTGATTAGTCTTGATTGACGAGAAATTTAGATTGGTTAGGGCAAGTGATGTGATTTCCGGCCCTCCTGGTGTTATTACACCCGCGCGCACTCGGCTGTAATTTTTTCTTTGATTATTTGTTTTTTTTTTAATTTAACTTTTTTTTTTGTGGTTACACTTTAACTTTTCTTTGTCTGCTATTTTTCCTGTTTTTATTTTCTTTCTCTATTCGTTTTATCTTGTCCACATTTTTTTTTTACTTTGTTTTTTTATCTTTTTGTATTTTTTTTCTTTTTTTTTTGGTCTTGTTTTTTCCCCCGCCCCGATTTCCTGCTATTCCCCCCCTTTCTTTGCTGCTTTTGATTCTTCTTTATTTTATTTTTCTTTTTCTTAGTTCTTGTCTGCTATTTTTATTTTGCCCCCCAAAACTACGCCCCTTAAATGTGTCCACCACCCCTGCCGCTTCGTAGAGACATTTTCTTTTGCTATTTTCCATGGGTGTTTGTTTGTACCGTCTGTAAGGGTTAGCGTTTTGGTAGTGACTGATGGGTTTGCTATGAGGTAATTGTTAGCTTAAGTTTGTATGTTTCTTCATGAGTTGTAGTCCCCGGGGGTGTTCAAAACCCCCCCGTAATTAAAACAAAGTGTTTTTTTGTTTGGTTTTTTTTTCCCCCCCCCCCCCCCCCCACTCCCACCGAATAGTTTTTATTTTGGGCCGCCTTTTTTTGTATTTGTTTTTTGTTTTTTTTCTTCCCCCCTTTTGTTTTTTTTTTTCCCCCCCCACCTCCCCCCCTTTTTTCCCCCCTTTTCCTCTTTTTTTTTTTTTTTTTTTGTGGGTTTTTTTTTTCTGTTCGTTTATTTTTGTTTGGGGTGGTTGTTTACTTATGGGGATCGGCCTTGGTCGCGCTCGCCGCGGATTTACCATTCTATTGCCCACCCCGCACCACCCCGCCCTTTTTTATTCTAGAGGGTTAATTTGTTTGCCTATTGTTTTCTTATTCCCTTATCTCTCAAGCTCGACAGTAATTAATGTTTCGTGATGTAGTTGTGTCTGTTTCTGTGTTGTTGTTTTACCTTTTCTGTGTTTTGTTCTCCCCCCCAACACAAGCTTTTTTGTCTGTGATTTTCTTAGTGGTTATATTGTTTGTTGTCCCCCCCCCCAACTTCCAAAACCAAATCCTCCCCCGATAAATTAGCCTATGTAAAACTATTTTAAATAAAAAAAAAAAAATTAAAGAAAGGGGGTGGGGTAATTTTTTTTTTTCGGGGGAAAATTTGGGGGTGGGGGGGGGTGTTTTGGGGGGGGGGTTGATGGTTTTGGTTTGGTTGTTTTTGTTTTGTGTGGTGTTGGATTTTGTGTCTGGTTCTTTTTTTTTGTTTTTTTATTTGCCCTTTTTTTTTCTTTCTTCTTTTCGTTAGTTTTTTGCTGCGGTTTTTTCGGAGTTTTTTTGTGCTTTTCCCCCCCCCCACCCCCCCACCGCCACCCCCTCCCCCCCCCCTTTTTTTCTATTTCTAGTTCCCCCACCCCCCCCCGACACCCCCCTCCCCCCCCCCCCCGTCCCCCCCCCCCCCTCTTTTCTCTGTTGATCACAGCGGCCCAAAGACCCCGGAAACCAACAAAAAATTCACGTTTTGGGGTTGAAAGAAAAAAAGGGGAAAACAAATTTTTTTTTAACAATTTGCCCCCCACACATTTTCTTTTTTTTTTGTTTTGTGGGCCACCCCCCGGGGGGGCCTTTTTTTCTTTTTTCCCCACCCCCGTTTGGGTCGGGGGGCCACCTTTTTTTATTTCCGTACCCTTCCCCCTCTTTTTTTATTTTGTCTTTCCCCCCCCCTTGTTCCTTTTTTTTATTTTTTTTTTGTTTGTTTTTACAATGGGTGGAAAAACCCCTTTTTTTTTTTTTTTTTTTTTTTTAAAAATTTTTTCCCCAAAAAAAAAATTTTGAGGTTTTTTTATTTGTTTTTAAATTGGGGGGGGGGGGTACCCAACCACCACATTTTTTTTATTGTTTTTTTTTGGGTGTTTTCTTTTTGTATGTTTTCCCCCTTTTTTTTTATTTTTCTTTTTTTTATTTTTTTTGTTCTTTATTATTTTGTGTTTGTGTGTTTTTTAGATTTTATTTTAGGTTAGTTTTTTATGTTAGGTTAATTGACTGCATTTTCTTATTAGTGTGTTATTGTAGATGGTTTTGCTTGGTATCTTTTAATTTGGATGATGAATTTTTATCTTGTTATCTTGCCTTTGGTGAGGGCTTCTGGTTGGGTAGTATTAGGTCCACCCCCTGCCCCCCCCCCACCCCCCCCCCCCCCCCCCCCCCCCCCCCCCCCATTTCTCCCCCCCTCTGGTGCGGTTTTCTTAGTCCGGAGTCGTTCTACTTTAATTTTGTTTTTAGTTTTGTAGTGTATGTTTCTTTAAGTTTTGCCAATCCTACTGATTGATAACGCCTTGGTTGTCTTCGCCCCTGTTTGCATGGTGCCTTTCCTCTTGTTGTGCTATTCACGTGGGGTGGTTGTTTGTTCTGTTTGCCCCCCCCCCTTTTTTTTCTTCCCCCCCAGTGTCGGTATTTTTTTTTTCTGTGTTTTTTTTTTTTTGTCCCCCCGTTTTTTTTTACCCCACCCCCCCCCCCCCCTGGGTTTTTATTGTTTTCTTTTTCCCCCCCCGTTTTTTTTGTTATTTTTGTTTTCACTCATTTTTTGGGGGGGTTGGATGGGGGGAAAAAAAAAAAAATTTTCCCCCCCCCCCCCCCCCCAAAAAAAATTTTGGGGGGGTTTTAGTTGTGTTTTTGGGGGGGTGGGGGGGGTGGTGGTGATGCTACACATGTTGAGTTATTGTAGTATGTGTTACATTATTATTGATATATACTCTGTTCGGCAGCGCTTTATTAGGATTGATTCGGCGCGATGGGAATATCTACTCAGTACGCTTTGGTTGTACTGGAGTCCCCTCTACTTTTAATGTTTTCCATCTTTTGTTATCTTGTGTAATGCAGCACGAACTTCTACCGTCACTTCATACGTCACACTGGCAATAGATCCTTAGTCTAAGTCTTTTCATTCTTCACTTCTAGGCTTCACAATCGGTATAGAATGCAGGTCGCTAATGCGTCCTAGAGCTTGACTGGGGTCATTTTCTCGCTCTTGCAAGTTCTTGATGGCTCCTCATGCAACTTCCGGGGGGGCATTGGACAGCTTTGTAGGTTATTTTTGTTCTTATGAACATTCCTAGTTAAGTATGATCTGTAGATAGATGTTGCTTGTGATGATGACTTCCGAGATTGGTGGGCGATAATAATTAATAGTATTGAATTGTTTTTTATTTATTACATTGTAGTTATAGAATAAGGGTCTTCCGCATTATTTTCATCGTATCATTTGCATTTTTATATGTTAAGGGTTAGTATTGTTGGTTTCTGCTGGCACTCAAAGTTCATAGGGAGGGTAAATGTGGGTCGGGTCTTATGCCAGTGCGGCGTCCACTGGTATTTGGGGGTCGTGGCAAACTTGTATCGAGCATTGAGGTTCATAGTGGTCTTCTATTGCAGCACAAGAACTCAGGCTTCTAGTGAGAGTGGGTCTAAGGATACGGTAGGGGGACGGGCGCTTCGCTGTTTTGCGCTTGAGAGAGTCTATAAGACTTTATGAAACTTTCAGCAAGGCTCTTTGCTATTCTTCTTATGATCGTGCTACCTTACTTGTTTGATCCAATTTGGTATCTGGGCGAATCACGAATATGAGTATCTGGACGCTATCTTCACTCTATTTTTCGGTCGCGTTAGATGGGTTAGAAGCTGGTAGTAGCTAGCGCCGTGGCGACCCAGCAGGGCACGCAACGGGTAAATTCAGATAACGAGCTAGAGCAGAGCCGGGCTTATGCTGGGGGGCGGCAGGGCTCGAGGATTACTGAGTGGCATGGCAATAGGTCCAGTTGGATGGGACGGTCGTGGAGGTAGTCGTCCTCGTAGGGGGAAGAGGACAAGGGCTACTGCTCTCCTAGATGCTGATACTAGGCGGTGCTGTGACTCTCCACGCCGAGCGCGAGGAGATGAAATAGTTTAGGGGGAGGAGGGTAAGATAATAGATACAAGGGCGAAGTGAGAATATAGCGCTTATCTGTCCCCAACTGCGGATGTCTTCTACCCCAGTAGATGGATCGAAAACGCAATACGTTTTTTCTGGTCTACGTCTATCTGTGGTTATTCGCGACTCTTAGGGTGGCATGGTGCGTCACGCCTGCCCAGGTGGTGTCTTCGTGGCAACGTCGAATCACGGGCCGTCAGGCGCCAGTTTCACGAGGTACGACATTGCGGCTACTTTTGATGGTTTGCTCCTCGCATGATGCATCATACATTGGTAATAGGCTATCATTTCCACGCTAGGATTGTCTACTTGGGCCTATTATGAGTCTAAATGTATCAGCTATTGAACTTGTTGTTGGCTTACTTTCTTGAAATGCACGCATCTCATCTTTAAAGGCTGGCAGGAATCACGTATGGAATGGCCTTCGATTTTCTGGTGATTGTACTTAGCTACTAGCTACCAAGGATGGGGTGTATAAGTAGAAACGGTTTGCGTTGAACTTTCGAGAGGCTACCGAGTTTCAAGGGAATCACGGGCCATTATAGTGACATAGTGGTGGGCGTCTACATCGCGACATAGTGAGTGTGCACCATACAGAGGCAGCGCATGCCCAGATATGACTTGGGGTTATCATCATGTCTCTACGCGGTTCACCTGTTTATGATGGAGTAAAGTATCACTCCCATTTTGGACTTTGTAGATAGAGACAGAAAAAACGGGATCGAGTTCTTGCAGTGCCTAGAGCATAGGATGTATGAATTTTGAATTGCGTATGGAGGCTATTTAATTTTCGGGACGGCACTTGTTCAATAACCGCGAATATTCGCCACCCAAGCTTTGTTCAGACCACAAGGTAATCGGATGTCGCCCTTTATTGTGAATGGGGTTGAGGTGCAAGAGTTGCGGATTTCTTAGTCCTTACAGGATGCGGCTACGGGCTAACATCCGATAATTCCAAGAGTGGTAGGCGCTTTTGTGATAGTAGGTGAAGTAGTGAAGGCCAGTACGACTTCAAGCCTAGACAGCAGGTACAACTGCGACAATCTAAAGATATCGGGGGGGGGGGGGGGAAAAGGTTTGCGAAGGGGAGTGCGATTGTTTAACTGTTCGTCACTTTCTCTAGAGTACTATAGCTTTCCTTGGATGGTTACTCAAAGGTGCGAGCCAATTTCTATGTCTCACTTGGGTAGGGCAAGACTACTGTAGTTGGGCTTGCGTGTCTGCTACCTGTCAGAAGCGGGTCAGCACTGTATCTCCGAGAGACATATGCATGGATACCTGGGCGAGAGTGTTATGGATGATGGAGGTTGGACGATGGGCCTCTAAGAGGTCTCTGTCCAAATCCAGAGATTGACAGCTACCCTCTTACTATCTAGCAAAGGTATGAGGTGGGTCATGGGTAGGAGGGTCGGGTTGCGCTCTTCTTCTGGAGAGAGTGGTGGTGTTGCGAGGTAATGGTGGTCATCACAAACGGGCATAAAGGTAGTGATGGGCCTGCAAAATGAGCCAGCTACAGGCTACTGTATGCACGCAACTTATGGTAGGAGGGCATATCGGACAGACAGGAAGTGCAATAGGCTGCCATTTTTACGTCATTTCGGCGATGGGGAGGACCTGGATGGGCGGTAGGCGTCGGGATGCTGTATGACATCGGTAATCTTTTGTTATGTGATTGCATGGGTGCATCTGTGATTATTTTGACGTTCAGCCTATGGCTCCAATCGTTTCACATATTATAGTCTCTATCATCATTTGGCTATTGGTTAAATTGCATAGTGAATTCCTTGACATGGGGCGCTCTTGCGTGTGTTCTAGCAATGCGCCGGGTGGGTTATGGATTCTTATTGGTAGTGGTGAACATAGGGACATAGGTCTTGTTTGGGTGAACGTTCTGGTGGGAGGGCAACAGCTTAACTGCTAGATTGGTTATCTTAGTACTGGTGACTTTGATGGTAATTCCTGGAGCTATGACCCTTGGCGTTTCTGCCAAATTTTGCGATGTCTTGGCTTGTTCATGAGCTGGAAACTGATGAGCATGGCCAAGCTGCTGGTGAGTCAGATCCGTGTAAGGTGTGCGAGGGTGACTTACTTATTCTTCGCTAATCCGGTGGCGTATCTCATCATGTTCTTTTCGGTGCTAATAGCATGATGGTTGAGTAAGGTGTATTTAGGGCTATTCTTGCTTGGGGGCCCATGCGGGCTCAAGCGGATGACAGATGCTTACGCGTCGCTTGAAGTACTGCTATCGGATTGAGATGGCGGCTTTCGAGTCCGTGGCGAGTTCTGTAGGTGTTGCCTAGCTAGGCATTAGATCTTGCTGGTATGTCACCAGATAGGGTATCTTGAGGCTTCTATGTACTGCGATGGCTATTGAACCGGAGCACATCGCCCCAAGTTTCTTATAACGCCGGCCCGCGTATAGTATTTATGGCTTTCACTGCGGGATGTGTAAAGAAGTTAAAGGGCCTCACACTTTCAAGAGTTGTTGAGTTGCAAGGGCTTTCATTAGACGTATAGATGCATCTGCCTTGGAGTGCTCGGCGCTATTTAGTTGTGTAATATTAGGATAGGAGTGGGAGTCATTCGATACTGTGCGATCTAGACTATAGCCATGGCAAGTTGAATCTAAGGTATGCTATTAAGTTACTACAAGCTATCCTGCATCTTTCCCTCGGCTATTGTATTTAGCATTATTCTACGAATCACTTACAATAACGGTGGCTTGGTCTTTCTCTAAGTATGACGATTGAGATTCGGCCTACAGGTTCTCATATCATTGAAATACCGGGGTCAAGCAGGATGTGTCCAATACTGACGTACGTGCTTTCGAACGAGGTATGGACTATTCAAATTTGTGGTGATGTCAAATTTGGTCTTATCAGATATTCCCTGGCTGCGTTCTCAGATGTTGTAATATGAAGGCCGGGATTATTAAAGACCTATGACTTCCTGATGGGGCGTCGTTTGTGGATCGTTATTTTATTGTAGAGTAGTTACTTGTATAATACTCTAGATGAGTTAGTAGAAGGGAAATTGCAATCGAAGAGGCCTTATGAGAATGGTAATTGGTAGGAATAGGCCTTGAGGGTAGAAAAATGGGTCTGTAGTTCCAAGGCTTCTGCATTAAGTGTGAGTTTTGCTAGGATGCATGGGGGGTGCTATGCTTGGGCACCGTGGTTTCTTCTAATCGTAGTGAATGGTACTCGTAATGGGGGATCCTTCTAAGAATTCGAATAGGTGAAGATTGGGTAGACCCTTACTAACTGTGCTGTGCGGTAAGAAATAAGGAGTCCTTCGTTGGAGTGGGGGGCTAGTAGCTTACTATTTACTACGGTACCGTGCCGATTTTGTCAAGGGGATTCTGGCTTCCTATTTGGCTATGCGCTATTAGACATAGAGACTTAGCACTGTAAGCAGGGTAATGTGTCCATTTGTATCGGTCCAGTCATGAATGTGAGGAGAAGCTTTACATTAGAGCATAATGACTTTGTTGACTACCGTCACATATCCTCAGCCTTTGCCGGTAGAGAGGGTGAAGTAACTTTCATATGTATATATTGTGATGGCAAAGGGGTGTCCTATTTCGGTTGGGTGGGCAGTGCTAATTTGGTTCAAAGAGAGCAGAACGTGATTTGCATATTATGGCCGGATGGGGGTCATGTCAAGACATACTTAAAAGGGGCACATGAACAGTAACTATGTCGTCTTAGTACCGCATTGACTTGGGTAATTGGCCCGGCCGTGTTAGTGTTGGCATTGAATTACATCAGATGTAAGTACACATTATACTGGGATTAAGTGTGACGGTCTACACGTGATGCATCGTAAGCCTTCAGGTATGATGCGTTTACTCACGAAATAAAGAGTTTTTGGAACTTGAGAAGATAGGGGCAATCAGGGAGTATGATGGAGACTTAGCTATATGAGGGACTATGTCGATCCTCGGGACTATTTTGTATGGGCTATCCAGGGAAGGCAATGTTGTTGTGTCGATATGCCAGTTTGAGTAGAAAGGTGGGAAGCATGGGTAAGTACTAAGGGTCGTCATTGCACAGCCTCTAGACGCGCCCATAATTGCGCTTATTTAGCGCTCTTCACGCGATAGACTTCGTGGCTAATCGATCTTGACACCTGAGGTTGGAAGGAGTAAATGAGAAGGGAGGATTGTTGGCTTAGTGTGGGAGGGTCAAGATCTATCTTTGCTTTTCTTGACAAGATAAGGGTAATATGATTTTGTATGATGACGAAACTACTAGGCGAATCGAGAGAAAGATGTTTGGGAGGGCTGAGAGGGCTAAAGAAGGCGACAATGCGACGAGAGCGTGTGTTGAGCATTAGTGGTAAGGGTATTTTGTACCCCGCAATATGATGATTTGATCAACACTATTGCTTAGCCGAAGGCCTCATAGTTCTATAGTTCCTATACATCCGGCGGTGCCATGACGGGCAAGATAGTATCCGATGCTAAAAGCAACACTTTTTGGTGTGAGTAGATATTAAGGCGCAATTATATGTTACCTTTATGATGGCAAGTGTCCGCAACTGTCACCAGTGAAGCTATGAAGCTACCAATGGCCCGGAGGTAACACAATCTGCGAATCAGAATGGGTTGTGTCCATATCATCGCTGAACTGGATAGTGGGAGAGATAATCTGTGTCACTGGAGGCTATGTGGTTTGGTGCTTCCTTTTATTTCCGTTAGGAACTAGGAAGTTTCGATTTCTATTTGGTACTTGTGGCCATGATTGGACTACTCTGCTGCTATTTTCATTCAAGGATCTAAGGTGACTTGAGCATGGGCAAGAGCGCTTAGGTTCATAAAAAATCTTACATCACAGACAATCGTGTATAATGGCACGGGGATTCCGCAGCTATCGGCATTATATGTCCTTATATCGAGTACGCTATGTTTACCCTTTCTAAGTTCTGGATAAGCATTGCACTGGCAGAACCTGGGTACTTACTCAGTCTTTTCAGGTTGGATTCGGGCTTAGTACCTAGTGCGCTTCACTTCGCTACGAGACCGATGGTCAGGTCTAAGGGCGAACCGATTGCATAGTGTTTGGAGGACTATGCTTCGGCGCTAGTGCAACTGCCGTGTAGAGTTTGGTGGGCCATTGTGGGATAGCTTCTTACCTTTGGCACGGAGTTTCAACGTAGTCTAAATAACATAGCTATTCAGTTCTCGGCAGTATTGACGTATGGCTCATTTGGAGGCTATTGTATGGGTAGGGAGGTGTAGATCGAGCCGCACTTGAGTCACTGTTTGATAGGCTTGGGTCTGTGAGGTTAGACGCTGGGGGTACCTGTTTAGATATCTTCTTTGAGAGGGCTTTTCGTTAGTAGATAGGTGAAGGGTGCAATCTGCAAGACTGTCAAGCTTGCTAAGCAGGCGCTAAAGTAACAAAAGGAGTATGCAGACCCTTTTAAGGTTTTAGAGACCTGGGAGTTCTACTGGAATGGTGAAACAAGTCCTTAGTTGAAAGGTTCTATCAGTCACGTCCATGTAAAATGGGTGATGGGCTTGTGGGCAAAGAGGTTAAGCTAAGTCCATAGTATTTATTGGGACCATATATTGAGGTTCGGGCTAAAGCGAATAATGGAGGTGAGGTGCTATTGAACAGTAGCTTGCCCGCGCTCAAGGGGGCTGTCGCGGATTGCAGTCGGTATTTTCATGGTGTCCCTACATGATTGAAAAGATACCATGGATGATGGTAGATAGTCTAGCATATCCTTGGGACCTTTCCGTCTGTCAGTGTTGTGGATGAAGGTACAATTTAGTCTTATGAGGAGAGAACCAACTGTTGCTATTTAGATAGGGTAAAGTTATGAGAGTTGTGGGTCAAGAAGAGATTCGCACTCAGCAAAGGTGCAATATGGAAGCTAATCGACGCCTGATCTTTGAAGAAGTGCTCTACTCTGGGAGACGGAGGCTATAAAAAAAAGATATGCGGGTAATAGATTACCTACGATCTGTTTTATCGGATTGCAGGATATTCCTTTCGGCCGCCTTGTTTCGCTTCTTCTGTTCGCGTTCGGGTATTTGGACTAACGATGGTAGTACTGGTATCTATTGCTAAGCGACCATGGTTTAGTCGTTTTGATTGTCTAAAGCAGAATTTTTTTCTGGTAAATAACTGCGAGATGTTGGACGGAGGCCATCTGACGGACCGTCAAGTGGCAATTCTCCCGAGCGGACTGGGCGTCGTGGACGGTGTCGTTTCATTAAATCTACTTAGAAAAACGTTAAATGTGGGGGATGTAGCTTGCATTTGAATAAGTCGACATCTTCTGCCGTCTGAGGCGGAGTGGGCAGGACGGTACCGTCGCTAGGCCCTTGCGAGCGGCCCGTCACACTAAACCAGCCGGGGGGTCCATGCTCTTACATGAACAAGTTCTGCTGTTGCATGACAGACGGTAGCTAGGCAGGACGGAGCCGTCGGCGGATGGCGCTGGGTTGCTAGTCGGTCCCGTCCACGTTGTCTACTCAATCGCGGCAGTTCCGGTCTGATTTCTTTACCCAATCGTTTAAGGGACGTTGTTTGACTATTCTTGCCTTCATGCAATTCATAAAGTTTAGAGGTTTAATGTTATAACGTCTACATACTTTGGGGGTTAAAAAGAAGGTAACCTTAAGTTTAATTAGTGGGCTTTATTCTGGCATCTATGTGCATTCTTAATATGCATATAAATTAGGGTAAAAGAAGAGGGTGTGAATAAAGAAAAATAGAAAGAACACAGCAAAGAAGAGAGCGATTCGATCAAGAGAGAGAGACGAAGAGGATACGCAAGGATTTTGAGAAGATAGCTTGTTGATTCAATTCTTCGGTGGAGAGGTTTTGTTATGTTCATATTCGTAGTGAACTCTTAATAGTGAATATTATGTGTTGTAATATTGTAAACCCTGCTATGTGCTTAAGTGTATGCTTGCATGATTATGATTATAAAATTGTGATGAATTAACAAAGCATGATGAGTTATTGAATCCCAAATCTTGAAAGAACCCTAATTCACTTGATAATTATATAATGAGAATGATGATGCTTAGTATGAAAAGAAGGCTTGATATAAATTATATAATGAGAATGGATGATGCCTTAGTGTAAAAGAAGGCTTGATAATTAGGGGGATCGGGTGCACACGTTTCCGGTACCAGGATAGAATATGAGGATCGGAGTGTCACGTTCCGACACCAGGATAGAATATGGTATCGGGGCACGTTCGATACCATGATAGAATTGAGCCATGGAGTGTGCACGTCTCCGACAGCTCCAGTGATGTAGTATATGGATCGGCGGTGCACCAGTGACGTTCTGCGGTAGCCATGATAGAAAATGAGGATCGGAGCATGTGCACGTCGCGAAAGCCAGGATAGGATAAAAGGATCGGGGTGCCACGTTCGCGGTAGTTGGCAGGGATAGTTATGAGGATCGAGTGCCAGGTTCCGGGCACCGAGGATGAAAATAGAGGATCGATGAGGGTCACGTACCGAACCACAAGAGGAAGAAAGATAATGAATCTTGAGATAATGAATAT